>BQNB010091785.1:0-26784 GCA_026074375.1 Tanacetum coccineum | reverse complement strand
CCGCTAACTATAAAGCTGCATTGTCAGATCCTGAGTTTGATAAATAGCTTAATGCTATGAATGTATAAATGCAATCCATGAAAGACAATAAAGTTTAGGACTTAGTTAATCTTCCTCCTAACGGGAAAACCGTTGGTAGCAAATGGCTCTTCAAAAAGAAGACCGATATGGATGGAGTTGTACACACCTATAAAGCTCATCTTATGGCGAAGGGCTATACTCAAACCACAGGGATTGATTATGAGGAAACCTTCTCTCCTGTTGCAGACATTAGAGCTATTAGGATTCTTATAGCCATAGTCGCGTATTATGACTATGAGATTTGGCAAATGGATGTCAAAACTGCCTTTCTCAATGGATATCTCTCTGAAGAGGTTTACATGGAGCAGCCTGAAGGTTTTGTCAATCTAAAATATCCAAAGCATGTATGCAAGCTGAAGCGTTCTATTTATGGGCTTAAGCAAGCATCAAGGCAATGAAATAAGCAATTTGATGATGAAATAAAGAAATTTTGTTTCACTCAAAATCCTGATGAGCCATGTGTATTTCTAAAAGCTAGTGGGAGTAACGTCACTTTCCTAATCTTGTATGTCGATGACATATTGATCATGGGAAACAATATTCCAATGTTACAAGATGTAAAATCCTATCTTGGAAGGTGTTTTGCTATGAAAGATTTAGGTGAAGCTGCATATATTCTTGGAATCAAGATCTACAGAGATAGATCACGTCTGTTAATTGGCCTATGCCAAAGTGCTTATATTGAGAAAATCTTAAAGCGTTATCACATGGAGAATTTCAAACGTGGAAGTATTCTCATGCAAGAAAAGCTTAGATTGAGTAAATCACAAGGTGCTTCAACACCTGCTGAGTTAAAGCGCATGCAAAATGTTCTATATGCCTCGGTTATAGGTTATATTATATATGCTGTAAGATGTACTCGCCCTGATGTTGCGTTCGCTCAGAACATAACAAGCCGATTTTAACAGAATTCGGGTGATCTTCACTGGACTACTGCTAAGAACATTCTGAAGTATCTCAGGAATACTAAGGACATGTTTCTAGTTTACGGAGATGATCTAAAATGAGAGCTCGGGATTTCTTGCTACACTGATGCTGGATATCTGACGGATGCTTATGACCTCAAGTCTCAGACCGGATATGTGTTCGTTTTAAATGGAGGTGTTGTTGATTGAAAGAGTGCCAAGCAAAGCATTTTCGCTACTTCATCTGCAGAAGCTAAGTATATTGCTGCCTATGATGCTTTTAAGGAAGCAGTTTGGGTTAGAAAATTCATTTTTGGGGTGAGTGTTGTTCCCAAAATTAAAGAACCCGTATGTATGTATTGTGATAATACTTGAGCAATCACTATAGCTAATGAATCTGGAATCACTAAATGTGCTAGACATTTTCGTGCCAAAGTTTACTACCTTCGTGAAGTTATTGAATTTGGTGACATAAAGTTAAAAAAGTTCACACAGATGACAACTTAGCTGATCCTTTCACTAAAGCATTAGCATTTCCAAAGCATTCAGAACATACTAAGAATATTGGAATGCTTCTAGCCGATAGTCTCATGTAAATCTGTGTTTATTAGTTATTTGGATAATTGGGATTGTAAGACAATTTTATTTTCGGATGAATAAAGATACGAGGTATTTGTTATCATTCATATAATAATTGTTTATCCTATATTTGCATATTTAATCCTTGAATGATTTATCATTCTAAATATGTCCATTGTCGGTTAACAATACGGGAGTATTGTTACATAAGGCAAATGTGAGTGTTTGTTATATTCTTTGAATATGTGGATGGTTCCCACCAAACTCGTATGTTACTCACAAGGGATGCATATTGGACTCCCCAACCTTCAAAAATTACTTTATGGATCTGTTGTCATGAGTAAAATTTCAAAAATGGTTAGTTAAGTCAACCTTAAACTTGAGAATACAAACAAGTTCTGGTATGTGTGGATATCACTTTTTAATTTTAAGTCAAACGTTGTCCTGAAAATGGTAGTTATAAAGACTATTATTAGAAGTGATGTGAAGCGGCATTCACAACACTTGTATTCAAGAAATAATTTGTTCCTCCACTTGATGTGTTGAATGATACCTTGGTGCCTCTCAGAAATTAATCAGATAATTGTTTGGCCGAACCCAAAGGGTAATGCAAGATGATTCTTGATTACATTTGGTATATTTGTATTAAGTTTTATAACGAGAATCTAAAATAGTTAAACTATATGGAATGAGTTAGGATCCATATCCAAGGTTTAACGGTATTTGAACAAAAGGATGATTATAGCAAGAGATAAATAACCATGCTACTGAGAATGTTTATGAAACTTGATCTCATACACTTCTAGTTTTAAAAATGAATGTGAGTGTTGCTAGACGTTTCTGTCGTTAGTATACGGGTTGTCTGCTACTCCAACTCCCAAGTGGGAGCTGTTGAAATATGTGAGTTGGACTAGCCATGTACAACTAGAAGTGTGTGAGCCTATTGGGGGCACACACGTTAAACATTTAGAGCACGTTTAAGACTTCACGAAAAGTTTCTAAGTAAACCAATTTGGGCAAACTATGACTAGACAAGAACTCTTTGGTTGTCCTAAAGGAGTAACCGGCCAAGGGATGGTTCTAGATGAGTTCATAAAAGTGTCTAGGTTCGGTTTTGATATGAATGATAGGAAGAGATGTGATAAGATTAAACTTGTAGAGTTTTACTCTTATCATAAGTTGGTTGTTTTTTGCTCTTATCATGAGTGAGACTTGGAGTATACAAATACCCCTTATCTCAGCTCATATGGGACGAATACAAAGCCTAAAAAACTTTTAAATCATTTGCAATTCTCTCCTCATTCTCAAAACAGCCGAAAACTATTCCCTAGTTAGGGTTTCTTCCATTTTCGGTTAACCCTATACCTTCCTGGTCATTTTTGATTAATCTTTTTAAGGTTAGACGATTGTGGTTTAATCCCAGATCTGATCCAAGAGGCGTAGGACATTGGTTTATGAGTTGTCAAGGCGTGACAATAGATAGAAACTACTAGGGTTCATATTTGGTGAAATTAGGTTGGATTGGTGAAATTCGGTACAACCGAATTTGATAGATCCCTAGTTTCTTTCCCTGATTTTGATACAGATACAAGAGTGGTGTTTGTGTTTTTATTTAGGTTATATATTAGTATACACTTGGTGTTTGGTTTATACGTGAGGTTTGGACTAGCATCCGGGCGTGCTTGTTAGACGTGTTTGTGTGAGCACTCGTAGAGGTGACAATTTAGTCACTTGTTTCATTGCTTTTGTTGGTGTCTACAAGGGTTAGTTTTCTTGTTTACCTTTTCTTGTTTATTTATTGTGTGTTAACTATATGAACCAAACTTGATCTATATATGATGCGTACTCGTAGTGTTAATGGTTAACTGATTATCAAATCCCAACATACGTGTGTGTAGATGAATGGGTAAAAATGGCCTTACTTAACCATAAATCAAAAGAAAAGGTTAAATAAAAGATACCGAACAAGAAAAAGTTACACTTTGCCATTAAATATTATTAAGAATGTTGAGAAAAGAAATTAACACAAACAAGATGTTGCAAAACTGAAATATTACACCATAAAAATGAACCAAAGGTTCTATTGAGATAACTAAATTTGTTTGAACTAAATCGGGTCGGCAAATGTGTCAAGAACGCGTCTCCCAGAAGTTCATGTCTAATTTATCGATATAGAATAGTCAGTATGCTTCAAATATATTGCTTCTTTAAAGGTTGTCTAAATTATGCAAAACTTTGTTTTTATGGCTTTTTTGAAGCTCTACCAAGCAAGCTAATCCTATCGCCTTTAGATGTCTAGATGCTATTATTCACTGCTTAAACTTCCAAACCAACTTTTTTACCAATGGTCAATTTTAGTCGTGTTATCATATACATACTCGTCAGTTACAATGATATTTACTCCCTAATCGAACCGTGGGTATGGGGCCATAATGTTACTTCTTGAATACACTCTTATTTCGTGTGTTGGTGCATATTCATACTCGTTACCATGGTATTCTTTTATTAGTTTTGTTGCATGATTTCGGTATCCACATGGAATTCTGTTTTCGTAACACGCCAGTTTAAAGTATAAACCAAAAACTTATATCAGTCTAACAACTATAAGCATAATTTATATTGCTTAACAAGATGTGTAGTAACACCCTAACAAAAGGTCCCCAAACATGGCGTATGTTTGTAAAGAAATAACCGATATAAAAGGGAACACAAAAATATATAGAGAAACTCTTCACTTCATTAATAAAATCACACTTCTTGTTAGAAATAGAAAACGTGTTAATTATTATTAATGAATTGGTCTTAGAAATAGTATTAGTTTAAGTTTGTAATTATAATGTAATAACTCAACTTTGGTCAAACTTAAGTAAATGTTGACCAAAGTTAGACATAAGTAAGGAAAGTAGAAGGATTAGTCAAATAAGTATAAATACCCCTTACTAGAGGTATCTATACTCCCTGTCATTTTGTTGCCACAAGTATGCAATAAATTGTTACCAAGTCCAAGTGGCCGGAGACCGGTCAACTTTGACATCTGGTGGACTTTTTCCGGTAAGAGTGTTTGAATAAAGGTCTAAAGATTGTAAATATGTACTCTTGCTAAGTGAACAGGAGTGTTTGGATATAAAACTTTAGGGGTAAATTCGTCACATTTTTATGTTTATGGTGCCGAGGATTGTCGACGCTATAACATGGAGAACGTTTCGCGTATTGCCGTATTTATTTCTAAAAAATCCACGAGTGATTTTAGTACAATCAAGGACAAATTGTGTAATTTACTCTTTATGTATAAAAGTTATCAAAATTTAAGTTTCTTAACTTCTACATTTTGCCAAGTAAAAAAAAGTAATATTTTATGCATAAGTAAAAAAGGCAATATAAGGGTACTTTGTCGTGAGCTTAGCTACATATGTCATGACATATGCTCACCACAAAGCACCCTTATATCACATCAAGAGGGATTAACCTTACGTATATATCCACATATTTCTTTTAGTTTCCCTCCGATGTGGGACATAGATTGCACCAAGATTGAATATTACGAATTTTAGTATGTTGAAAGAAATAATCTCATTTGTGTAATTATAATTTGTGATTATGATTATTAAAGCATATATATACGAGGATAATCGAAAATACCAATTGACAGTTTGTTTTTGATTCATCGGTTATTAATATAAGGCACTAACAAAGATAGAGTGACAAAGGTAGAAAAAAAAGATTTACATTTACTCATCCCACGATTCCGAATCAACAGACCCCATATAAATTACAATAATTTCGTTTAATGTCACTTCTTGAATATACTCTTATTTTGCGTGTTGGAGCATATTCATGATATTGTTTTCTTACTTTCATTGCATGATTTCGGTATCCACATGGAATTCTGTTTTCGTAACACGTCACTTTAAAGTATAAACCAAAAACTTATATCAGTCAACTATAAGCATAATTTATATTGCTTAACAAGATGTGTAGTAACACCCTAACAAATTGTCCCCAAACATAGCGTATGTTTGTAAAGAAATAACCGAAATAAATGGGAACACAAAAATATATAGAGAAACTCTTCACTTCATTAATAAAATCATACCACTTTACCGAAATCGATTCCCTTTGTTATTGATCTACTTGTAAACTTATGTTTCTTATGACAAGATTTGCCAAAACTATTGGGAATAGCTTGTCCCACATCGATAGAAATTAAAAGCAATGATATCTTTATAAGTTCAACCATAAATCTTTAGTTTCAACTAAAGCAGATATTAACACATCAAAATATTGTTTGTTGTGTCTTTATCTACTTAGTTTTTTTCACGTTCATTACATGTAGCCATTCGATTAAACATACAGCTCCAGCCGAACCGACATCATTCGGTTCGGTTTTTGGTTTTATATAATTACTTTTTTCGGTTTTTCTTGGATCGGTTCGGGTCAAAAGAACGCGAAATACACATGAACTATCTAATCAGTTTCTTCTCATAACTTCGGTACGGTTTCGGTTTCGCTCTCTTAGGTTCGGTTCTCGAATATCGTTTTCGTCAATTTTGATTTTCGGGTCAGGCCGGCTTTATTCGGTTCGATTCGGGTTTCACCCGTTGCTCAGCCCTAGAGTTATGACGAGCCGTTTATCATTATGATAGGTGTCAAGTGGAAGAGCTTTTTCATTAAAGTTAGGTTAGCGAGTACAATTGTTTAACCAAAGTTTTAGCGTAGTAAACCCATGATTAACTACCCATAAATGAAAGATAGGGTAAATGACATTGCTCTGGTTTATTCTTTTTTCTGTTTAAGGCTTTTCCAGAACCACTTAAGCTCTTCCAAATAAGCTAACCCACATAAGCTCTTCCCAGCTTAAACTTCCAAACCAACTTTTTTAGCATTAACATTATACCAATAATCATGATATTACTCGTTAATTGAACTGCGCTAACAAGATTTCTAGTAACAGGATAACAAATACACACCACATGGTGTATTTTGCAAGAACATACAGTAACCAATATAAAATGTATATTACTCGTTCATTGAATAAAATCATACTGCTTACAACTACAAGAGTGTATTAGTCTACCCACAACTTAATATTTTCACAACTCATGTTTGATTCCTTTTAGAAACTCAAGCACATTAAACATAGAAGGCCGATTAGCTGGATTATCAGATACACAATTCGCAGCAATCTAGACCATTTGAAGCATCGCCTTCTTTGAAGAAACATTAACAATCGTTGGATCAAGCACATCGACGGCTGGCCTTTCTTGATATTATAGCAAACCCACCCTACCAAATTCCCACCTTAAACGTCTTTGAACTCTAATCCTGTTGGCTCTTTCCCCGTCACCAATTCAAGAAGTATCACTCCAAAGCTATAAACATCACCTTTTGTCGTTGACCACCAGCTTTGACCATACTCGGGTGGAATGTAACCAAATGTTCCAGCTAGATCAGTACTAACGTGAGTCTTACACGCACTTATCAACCTTGCTAACCCTAAAATCAGCAACTCTGGGCTCAAAATCTTCGTTTAGAAAAATGTTGCTCGCTTTAATGTCTCTGAATAACATGTGGTGTGAACCCATGGTGCAAAAAGGCCAGCCCACGAGCTGAGCTCACCGCGATCCTGAATCTTTTAGCCCAAGTCAAAACGCCCATGTCTTCCGTACAGGTTCTTAACCAATGGTCCAAACTTCCATTCGCCATGTAATCATCAACGAGCAGTTTTTCCTTCACGCAATGAGCAGTAACCGAGCAATGACACAAGATTCCGATGCCTAACCTTGTCCTAAAGGTTTGTCCATTTCAGCTAAATAAACTCACGTTGACCTGCGATTTGACTGGTTTCAGCTCTTGACTGCATACGATCTTCCCATTCAAAACAGAGCTTTGTAGATCTGTACGAACCCACCCGTCACCTGACATTATGTTTTTAAACAAAAAATTATTTGGCTTCAAATAAAGTCCGGAGAAGAGTTAACTTTACAAGAGGTTGTTCAAACAACGCTAACGATTATACTTAACGACTCTTTTGACCTGCTGGCTACTTAAAAGATAAAGATTATGATCACTGAACTGCTGTTTTTCACTCGCCGGGTCTTCACAATCGGGTCTTTCTTTGATTCGGTGAAATCGTTTATTGCCACAATCGTTATAAAATAAGCAGTTATCAACAACGTTCCTAAAGCAATAGAAGTTAATGACCAGATGCTGAAAAACTTTGGACCCTTTCGAAACTTGTACCAAACAATGCAAACCAAGAACTCCCACCACATAATGCTTTGTTGTCAGGATAACTGATTCTTGACGTAATTCCCCATCAAATTCCATTTTTTGGAACAGGGCCTTCTAATCCTTTCAGCCAATTCATGTAAATTTAAACTTGAAACACTGCAAAGACTATCGTAATTCGACGAATAACTTTATTGTTCAAAAAATCTAAGAACTCGAGCTCCATAAGATTCCCGATCCCCCATGGATTTCACCGGAGAACGCATTCCCCGTGGAAGATCCAACGTGGTCAAAATACGACAAGATGTGCCCAAAGCGCAGGAAAAACATTTCAGAAAAACATGTTATTACTTTAAATTAATAGTCACGACACCCACTTCATAGACAACACCAAACAAATCATCTAAACGCCCGATAGTTTTGTTTGTTTGTAGAAAAAGCCCAACAAGATTCACCAACATGCTCTGAAAAAGTGTGAAGGAAGTTTCGCGCATCGAGGAGATTACGACTTAGTCCAAAACGAGTTCAAACCCGTTAACTTCCAAATGTGGAAGGGACGAGCCGAAAGGTCGGTTAACCAGTCAAATTAAGCTTAACCAGAACTGTGAAGTTGGCCTAATTCAACCGGTATGCGCCCTGTGAGGTTATTAGTCTCCAAATACAGCCTGAAGCTTCAAATGACTGACCAAACTCGACAGGAATACCACCGACAACAACTTTCCGGATAAAATCAAACGTCGTCAAGTTTGTTAGCTTTTTTAAAGACTTCGGTAGACATCCTCTGAAAGCAAGTTACCATTAAGGCAAAAGATCCACCACACCTAACCGTCTCCCAACTCATTGGTATCTCACCAGACAGCCGATTATGTAAAAAGATCAACAACCCATGGTGCTGAACAAAACTGGAGTCAGGCATACCAACCTCCCTTAAAATAACTAGAACTCTTCGAATAAAGGAATGAGCCGGAAAGATCATTATTTGAAAGTACCAAGCACTGCAACTCAGACAAACCCGTTACCTCAACGGAAAATCACACCATTTCAATCTAATATAGCCACCAAGATCCCAATGTTGTAAGAAAAGTAAGGCACCAATCTCAACAGGAATCAAACCAGGAAAACTGATTGAATTCAAATAAAGAACCGAACAAAGACAACATCCCATCACTTTCGGTATCACACCACTTAACCTATTGTTACTAAGAATAAACCTTTCTAAAGTAAGTTAAACTCCCAATGTCCTCCAACAAGACCACCTTCCTACATATTTATTAGCAGCCGAAACAACCTCCATTAAACTACACGACTTATCCATAACTTTACAGGAATCGACCCGTTAACCCAATTCCGAATCAAGATCAATAACATCAAAGAAGCACAAACAAAAACTCAAGAATCACCGCCAACAATCTGATTCTCAGACAACACCGAGGAAGATTCCTACGCCCCCAAAAAATATCCCCAATCAAACCGGAAGCATATTACTTTCTAAATCAAACACACTTAACGAAACCGCATTACATTATCTCCCTAGGCATAAAACCATCACAAGTAATTACTCAAACCCCAAACATTCAGCATAGTCAAGTCCCTATCTCCAATAGGCACCACCTATACCATTCCCCCGCCAATAAAAGCGAGTTAATCTCACCCAATTTACCAACCCATTTCGGTAAATCACTTGAAAGTTGATTATTCTCAGCCGAAAACGACAACAAGGGGGCAAATTCGACAACTCTTCAGGTAAAGACCCAGATAACGAATTAAAGACAAAAAAAAGCAGACGAAAACGTAAAAAATTAGACGAAAACGTAAAAAACCGACGCAAAGGTAAAAAAACTAACGCAAACGTAAAAAAACTGACGTAAAATTTTAAATGCTCAAATCACGAAATAATCTAGAGAAAAAGATAAAGAAAAAGAAAAGAATGAAAAAAGTACTTCAAGAGAAATAAAAAACAAATGGCCTTCTTCTTTGCAGATGAAGAACTTAGATGCACCTCTTCTTCTGCAGACATGGTTTGCAGATGAAGAGGTAAAACCTCTAAAAAAACAAACGAAACCTAAATCTTGAAGCTAGGTAAATTTCACCAGTTAAAAAATTGTTACCGAGTCCAAGTGACCGGAGACTGGTCAGCTTTCTGATCTCCGGTGAGGGTATTTGAGGAAAGGTCTAAAGACTGTAAAGATGTTAGCTTTCCAATGGGATTTTTCCTGAGAAAAAGTTGGGACCGAGTTGAAGTGTTTGCAACTGAGTTAACTCACCGAGTTGACTCGGTAGCTCACCTGACAACTCGTTATCACCCAACAGGTTTAGGAGCTGGATGTTTTTGAGGTTGGATATGTTGGCAGAAAGATGTCCTGAGAATTGGTTTTTGGAAAGGTCAAGGGTTATGAGATTGGTGAGTTGGGTACTGAGCCTTTGAGTGACGCCTTTGAGTGACTCAGTTAAGAGAACGAGTGAAGTGATTCGGTCATTTTTGCAACTAACACCTTCCCATTCACAATGTGGTGTGTCTAAGGTTCCATTTTGAGAGTATTTTTAGGTTCAAAAGTGACTTCTTAAATGACACCAAGCTTTGTTTTTCTTGATCATCAACAAGAATTTTGGCATTTGGGGGTATAAAAAAGTGTAATAGTAATAGTATGGTTAAAAGAGGTAAAAACTTGAGCTTGGTAGTCATTTTGTGTCAAATAAGTAAAAAGATTGGAACTTTATATAGAAATCAACACTTCAAATGTGAAAAAGATTGCATTATTGTGTGTGAAAGATGTTTTTGTTTGGGGAAGATGAAAGAGTTTCAATTTAAGAACCCAAGTATTTGTCTTGTGCTTTGTGACTTAAAACGTTGTCGTTTTGGAAATGAAATGTGTACTTTGAAGATGACATGACGTCGAAAAGTTGACCGTCAAACAAAAATGGGTGAAAAATGAATAAGTTGATTAGACAATAATAGCCTTAAAAATGGAAGATAGTTGAAAATAAACAATGGGTATTGGTGTCATTTGACAAATCATAAGAAGTTGAGAACCCTTGTTTGTTTTTGCTAAATATGTGTGTGCGCTAAAAGTGAGAACTCACATGTAACTTGCTATAAATGGAATGTGATTAGTGATGGCTATATCCCTTAGGGCGCGTTTGTTTGGGGCGGTTTGGAATGGATGGAATGAAATCATTCCTAGATAGCTTTGTTTGGTACATGGTAATTGGAATGGAAGTGGGCCTGGAAACCCATAGACTCATAGTACATGAGTGTGGTGGGTTTTTGTGTTCATTCCTTTTTTTGTCTTTATTTTCTCATTATGTTCAATGCATCTTCTTCCTTGCAAAACTTTGTTGCCTTTCTCATTTCATAAATCATACAATGCTTCCTTTATCAATATCTAAGGGTGCGTTTGGTATGTATTTAGGAATCACTATAAGTATGAGTTTGATAATAGCATGGAATGAGAATGGGTATTAATTATTCAAACTGTTGTTTGGTTGAGCTTTTTTATATGAATTCAAACTTCAGTTAAATGGTAAAGTTTGTTCCTCATCATCACTCATTCACTATTTCCATTCTTGCAACGTCTCTCTATCTCTCATCTCCACATCTTAGGAACTGTACCATTTTGATGAAATAATGAAGTGCTTCCCAATAATCATTATACTATATAATTAAGAAATACACATTATTTATTTGGTGGTAATTGTGTCAAATCAGTTATGAAGTATTCCTCCAAAAAAGAAAAATACAATGAACACATTAATTAATAAAATGGAAGAACTAGTAAACGAAAACAAATTACCCGAAGCCATTCTTCAATTTTTAGCCACAAAATATCTCTAACTTGATTCATTTGACCACTAACAAAAAAATCAAGCAAAAGGTATTTTTAATCTGCCAAACCTCAATATAGATTCTAACTATTTTTTTTTTTTAGTGTTTATGAGTTTTTATTGTATGTATAAATGCATCAAAGCAATTAATTGGCAGATGCATGAACCTTTGATAGTTATATTTGTTCAAAGTATTTTATGATATATCAACTGTACAGACAAGTTATCAATAAAAAGGAATAAAGTACTATTTTGATTAAAAGAAACTAATTATATGACTTTTATAACTAGAAAAACCACGCAAATTATACTCTAAGCAGGATTTGGTAACATATCTATACTACATTATAAAGCATTTGGGACATTCTATTTTTAGAAAGTCTCAATTTCAGACATTTACACCTACTTGTTATGGAAAGTCTTCAGTTTACTTGTGTTTGAAGCTACGCCAAGGGTTTTCAAGGGTTTATTCTTTGCTCGATGGATTTTGAATTAGGATGAGAATAATTGTACGAAACCGATGGTGGAAGAGGAGCGGTGGCATACGGCGGCGGTGGAGGGAGGTGTTGATCGAAGTGTTGTGGAGGCCACGGTTGTTGTGGGGAGTGGTACTGGAATTGACCGGAGTGCCAGGGTCGTTATGGTGGTGGAAGTGGTGGTTGTTGTTGTTTTGGATCGGAGTACAGTCACGTCGGTCAACGATCGTGTATGTGTTATGATTTTCCGGTGGAATGCTTTGAAAGAGGGAAAAAGAATAATGCACGGCTGAAAGAAAGAGATAGTTACCCTAATAAATACCTAAATGGTCCAACTCAAGAACTAATTTGTTTTTATTCATTTTTTTGGCCCAACAGATAATTTACAAAAATGACCAACTCAAGTTATCTGATTCGGTTTATTCGGTTATTTTGGGTTATTCGGGTTGATTCAGTTATTTCGGGTTATTCAGTTTTCGGGTTATTTGGGTTTATTCGGGTTACTCGGGTTGATTACTAAATAAGGTCGGGTGTCGGGTATGGAATTTTTGGCTAACTCGGGTTCGAGTCGACCGAATAATATATTTTTTAAATTTTTTAAAAAATAAAATTTATAAGTTTTCTATTTAAAAGAGCGAAAAAAAAGATTATTTTACATTTTACTCATATTCAGGCTGACCCGAACCCGAATTGACCCGACCCGAGTTGAACGGACTCGATTTGACTCGAACCCGAGTTCAAATAGGGTCGGGTTCGGGTATGGATTTTTTAGTCTTGACCTGACTTCGACCCGACCTGAATCGGCCCGAACCCGACCAACCCCCCGACTAACACCCTTATGTATGGGTATGTTTGTCGAACCGAACCGATCAAACCCGGCCCGAAACAAAAACCAATTTTGAGAAAAACGTAAACCGATAACCTAATCCAAGTTAACCTAGAAAAATCAAAATTGAACCGAAGTTATCCTAACAAAACCATTTTAGACAGTTTAGTGTATTTTTCTTGGTTTTGACCCGACTTGACCTGACCCAACCCGAGCTGAGCAAAATCGAAATCGAAAACCAAATTGAATATGTTCGGTTCAGCTTGGTTCGTTTTCAGTTGATTTTGCTCGGCCCTATATTATAAGATGACGTTGAGGTCGGAGCTCTGGTTTGGGTGATGCTTATATTATAAGTTCAAAGCTTGAAGCCTATCTGTTTTATAAGGTTGCTCGGTGAATTAGTTGAAAAACAAAACTATATCTCATCTATTTTATGTTGACGACGTGATTATCACAACCTATTGGAATGCTAATGATTTAGACAAATATCATTCGTGTTTTACAGATCTTTTGTTTAGCTTCAAGTTTAAAAATTAACATTTAGAAACCTAATGTTTATGGCATTGGGGTTTCGGATGTTGATGTCTCTTTCATGGTTTAGATGCGTTTCAGGATCCTTTCCTTTTACTTATCTTGGGTTACCCATTGGTTCTAATATGAGTTTGACATCGAGTTGACAGGTTTTATTGGACAGGTTTCAATCGAAGTTATCTTCGTCGAACATCTCTTCTATATTTGTATTAATCTAATTTACTGAAATTTAAACACACGTTTGTTATTTAAAACTATCAAAGCGGTAAACCATTACATACAGACTATAATTGTATTTGTATACCGCTAAAAGATCAAAATACGATAAAAACTGCATATTTGATATCCCGCTGCTTTGCACGGGTACATGCTAGTTTAATTGAAAGTAGCATTGGAGGAATGGTCAAGCTAACACAAAAATGAAACTCATATTTTTCTTGATGAAATGAAAGATAGACTATCTTTTACAAATATCTCGTCAATTCGTTCAAGACATATTTAATCGCCGCAACCACTTAGTTTGCGAGCATATTATGGTTATAACTCACGGATAGAGCTAAGACCAAATTTTACCGGATGTACAATTTTTTTTTCAATAAACTATACTTATATATTACATGATCAAGAACTTCTTTACCTAGTACAACTAACACTGCTAAGACTTTTTATCAAAATACAAGAGTTACAGGTTTAAGACACGCTAATGTGTTATAGGAAATAGTGTATAAATAACATAAATTGTTTGGTTCAAAATACAAGAGTTATAGGTTTTTGATGCGGTATTTTCAGAAAGAAAGCAACTGAGGGCAAGTTAGTAATTGACCTCGGGTAACCAGTTTAGACTCCAGCCCTTTTTTGATGAATGCTTATTTCATTTATTTTTTCTTAATCTTTTCATTTTCTGTAACACATTTTTTTTTATTATTATTTTTAAATTCTTTATCTGTAAACATATATATGTTTGAATAAATATTTCAATGGAATAGCTCTCTAGTAAATATCAGTTGCTATCATTACAGTAGTATGCACAGCATTGTGAAAGAGACGTACTATATGTCTCGGTATCAATCCTTTATGTCAACCTCAAACCTTTCCTGGACCTAAAACATAAAAATAATATAAGATTGGGAGCCAAAGCAAAAGAATGACTTTCTCGAAAATGACTTTCTGATAGCTATTGGCAACTACAACATCGGTAGCCATCATTAAAACATCACCTGATTAAGAACATCAGAGTCTGAAGCTGATGCTACCAAAGTGATTGCAAGTCCCTTGGTACGAATCTACCAGCTTTTCCCATCCTAACAATACATTGAAACAAACCAAGTTAAGAATTAGCTTGTGTACTAAAAGACTTATGAAAAGAAATTGAAAGTATGCTCCTCAAAGATCATGCCACAAACACAACAAGTCTAGCGAGGGGATCCAGAAAGAGTTTAGTCCCAAGAATAGATCCACCTATATGATCCATCTATAGGTGTTTATAGTACATAACACAGGTTTTTTAATATTCAAAAGGCCCTTCTGTGTGTTACCTAGCTTATCCATTGTTGACTTAACAAGTCAGGGTAGTATGGATCAATAATGCTTACCCACCCCTATAAGAGCAGCAAGTAACAAAATAGCATTCTGCACGTTGATGCCATGCATTTGCTTTTCATTAATCCACTACCAACCTTCGCCTCCCTCTTTGGCAATCCATACAAAATCTGCATCCATAAATCAACCTTCTAGTAAGAATTATACCATAACATTAACCCTTTTTTAAACCTATGTTGTACCTTAAAACAAACTTAAGTGAGAATAAAGTGATATGGGACAACCTATAACATACAAATTGAATAAAGTAAAACGGAAAGAACTTGATCTATCAGGCCTATTCAATACCTTCTTTGACAGCAATTGCTATGATTGAGTAGTATTTAACAGTAGGCTAGGGTAGAATTCATGTCAATCCCATGATGGTTGTGGCTGTGTGCTATGCGAAGAACATTGAATACATTCCAAATTGATGATAGAACACACACAATCAACCACTTGTAGAATTCCTCATTCAAGGTGGTTTTCATTCGTTTACAACTCTTTTAAATCTACTTTTTCTTGACTGGACTCTATTTATTCACTTAACACACAGCTTTACTCCAGAAACCAGATAAGAAACCTAAAAAAATTATTACTATATGTATGTTAATCAAACATACTACAACACAATAATTAACGAATTTTTCATTTTCAAGATGTCTAGATGTAAAACTGGGTCTGAATCATTCCTCGTATTCTAAGTGAAGATGACAATTACAATCTATTTAGATATCAATGGGTCAACTGGGGTTATGTTCTGTAAATTTGAATTTTGAAAAAAAAATGGTCAAATGGAGCAGAACTGCATTCTTTTAACACAAAATCTCATCAATAAGTTATTGAATTGATAGTACAACATGCCAAACCAACTTTATTACAAGTTACAGGGTAGAAAATGGAACTTATCGCACAGTTAGTCTACAAAAATACAGTAGGATGACTGTAAAAAAGGGATGGATTATTGCTTGAACTGATCACCCAAACCTGGTGGCATGCCTAAGCTTTGTACAAGATCACCCATTCAAGTTTTTATAGCCTGAAACATCGAAAGGGAGACAAAGTAAGTAGTCGGAAAAATTGAGAGGTGAATATTGAAGTTATTAGTGTAAGAACCTGAACACATTCCACCCTTTTGCAATGTATTCCATTGCCATCTTATTCCTAGTGTTCTTTGCATCAAAATCAAACTAGTAAACAAAAAGAAAAAAGTCACTACACGGAAAAGAGATACTCCCTCTGTTCCCAAAAAAATGGATGAAGCTTTTGTTATAAGTCAACTAATTAATGAATAACGAGTTTTAAGCTTTACTATTGTTAGGTACTACCTAAGCTAAAGTTGTGAAAAGCAGAACTCCTTCCGTTTCGATCTATTACTTAACACATATTGTCATATCTAATGTTTAATGCTAGCAACAAATTTTCTAAAGTGCCTCTAACTCTTGTACGTGTGCATATATTATCAAAATGCTATGAAGTATTTTACTACTACGATCACTTGTTGTATGACTTATAAGTATATTGTATATTCCTAGTTTCCTACGTGCATGTCAATCTGGCAGAGGTAATGTAAAAGCACAGGTTCCACTTTTAGCTTTTGAAGCTGCCTAACCGAAAGTATTATAGTCAGATTTATCAAATTATATAACGGGTCTTATCGGGTTGACCCGATAACATAAAAGATCTAACCCTAACCCAACCCAATTACACTATCGCGTTATTGGGTTCGGGTCAAAACAACCCGACAAGATTTTTTAACCCGATTTAACCCGACCCGATAAGCCTTATCGGGTTCGGGTCGGGTCAACTCGACCCTACTCACACCCCTATATACGACTAAATTTCGTGACTTATGAGCTGTAAGACTTTCAAAATAGTTTATTACCCTACAAAGATTTTTACATCCTAGCATGCAGTAACAAAATGCTATTTAGTACAACATTCAATTCATAAATCATTCAAGGGACAGATCTCCGCAACTATACCATCTCATGCTTGTAAAATGTATGTTCTAACTCCACAGTCCACAATAAGGAGTTTAGAGTACATGATCAATTAAATGTGGACAAACCAACCCATTTTTATATGGAGCAACTAACATGTTGTGAAAGCGATTCTCTTTATAGTTCTAATACTTGTTGATGCTCTTTCTATTATCCTAAATAATAATACAACATAAATTACATGGGTTTTTAGAACTTCCCGTGAACCCAAACCCTATGCATCGTCTTTTGTTTACGAAGATTCACTTTCACACAACAATATTCAAGCTCAACCTACAAACTATGCATTTAATATATATAAATAATCAAATAACAAACAAATGTACTACAAAAGACTAACTCTAGGAAAAAGGTTAGATAATTAAGGTTAGATTTAACACCCTATACTAACAAGCACTGAACAATGGAACCAAGCACGTCAGCTTTTATGAGCATATTTATACTTAGCATTGTAACTTAACCGAGATATTATGCAAGAAAACGGACAAGACTTTGTTACCTCATTATAACTCATATGGCACCTCAACATCTCATTGTATGTCTCAACACTAAAATGATGAATATAGAAGTGACTGGTAACGCGACCAGGTTGAGTGCATTAGAATTTGCTACTTTTTTCATCAAAAACGCATCATCTTAGCTTTTTTAAGAGCACGTGCAGCATCTTAACAAGCGATCTTTGCTTCAAACCCAAATAAGGATCTGCAACAACCTATCACAAAAAAATAAACTATCATGTATTCCATAAAAAATCATAAAACACGTTACTTATCATGTGTTGTTTATTGTGGGTGTTTAGGTGTCTTGCTTTGTTTGTTTTGGTAGTTTTGGCCTCCTTCTTGGAGTCCGTTTTCGGGTGTATTCTTGCCTTTGCTATATTTGGCTAAGGCCTCTTAATAAAAGCTTTGCATTTCAAAAAAAAAACTAAGGTATAATAAGTAACGTGAGCAATATTTTATCATTCTCAAAGTATATTTTACAAATTGCCTTTAAATATGTGAAATCAATAAGTAGAAATACATACACTAACAGTTTAGCCGGTAACAGAAGGCTATCCAAATTAATTACAACTATCCATAGAGAGGCAACAAACCTTAAACAGCTCCGATCATCTCAATGTTTGTGTGGGTCATTGTGGTCATCTTTTATCATGGCTTGATTCATAGTATCTGTGACAGGCAACAGTTTGTGTACCTACCAGAGCTTCATGCTATCTAAGACTTTCCTGCTTTGTCCAGTCTTCATGCCTAAAAACGATTGCGGATTCTACATAAGATGATTTGGAAGAATCCATGTTGTGTTGTTATGTATTTTGTAAATGATTTCCATCAAGAGAACGAGGAACGAGACTAGATATAATTTCCTTATAAAAACCATTTGATAGTTATTTGATATCACTAAACACTTAAACTTGCGAGTAATTATTAGTCAAGTAGACACTTGACAAGTGGCCACGTAAATATCAGTATTGCCAAGCTATGAATAACCAATTATTAACCTTTGATAAAAAATACACAACTACAAGGGATCATGACAATAATAATTTTTCAACGGCCTATAGGAGCAACAAAAGATGTGCAACAATGCATTCCTTTTTTATGCTTCACCATTGTAACTAGAAGTTTTAAAGTCGAAATAAAGAAACAATAAAATACCAGTAAAAGAAAAGTCGAAAGCTAACTGTAATTTATTGTTATTTCTCTTTGTCGGATTTTTTTTTAATGCGTAAATATTTTGACGACTGCTAATGGTAATTGTATTGCTTCTCTTTGTCTATCATACCGTTAGCTTTTGAAATTTACTTTTTTTAACTGTAATTTTTCTCTTTGTAAAATTTTTTAACAATTCGGTCAACATACCTGTGTTAGCATAGTTGATCAAAGATCAATAACATGCAGGCATTCCATTACTAGTAAAGCCAATACAGCGCTGCTTGTTATGCAAGCAGACAACACGATTGAGCATATATGTGTTCGCTTCTTTCTCATATAGCACGGATTGTAAATCCGTGATGATGTCATAGACGATTCAGATTGAGATGAGATAGGTTGGTAAAAACATGAATGAGGAACTTCTTTTATGGACGTATTATGCACCCTGCTAAAAATGGACGGTCATCTTAGGTTAGCACATAAGATACAACCCGTCACAATCAAAGAGCAACAGAAAAGGGTCTCCTATACACAATAGCATCTTATTTCTTCATTTTATAAGGTCCAAAGCTTGTCAGGTTTTATCGTCACCCTAAGAGGATCCAGATTGGTCATTAAACAAATAAAAATCTTTTAATCTTTGTTAAAACTAAGTTAAACACTATCAATTTACCTGTATAAACTGTGTAAAGTACTGTGAGATATTTCACCAACAAAAAGTTGCTAAATAGGACAAAAGTTTCTTTAGAACGAAGCTTTACATTTCATTATTTGTTGTTGACGTATGAATAAAGTCGACCATTCCTTGGAGTCTTCTTCTTTGAAGCTTGTTCAAATAGATAAATGGTCTTAGTTTCTAAATCCACCGACCCGCCGCATAAGTGACTGGGGGTTTGTTTACTCTACTTCAGAGTGAGATTGTATTCGTTGTAAGACTTTGGTCTATAAGTACAAAAACCCCAAGCCATAAGATCTCATAATCTATGCCATAGATTTAAATATTAGTCCATATGATACTTATACTATTGTAGAAGGTTCGCATGATAGCAGTTACGAAATCAGAAGCTGTGTTTATACAAATTGAGTAAGGTTTTAAGAAAGATTGTCCATCTACACAAGCCCATAATGTGCGAGTTTGGCGTGATCTGTTTAAAGTTTCAGTTTGTAAATCTGTCTCTTTTTCTTCTTCGTCACTTAAACACATAAATAAAACATATTCAACAGTTCATTCATGGCATAAGCCCACAAAATACAACAAAAATTAAATTTTACTGGTCAGATGAAGATCCATATTGATCATCTATACCATAGGATGCTTCCTCTTCCTCAATCTAGGCAGCGCAATAGTACTTCTGCATATATCACCCATTACACCATTCCTAGTTAAGTCTCCAAATAGGTTATATCATATATTCTTTTAATCCTGTGATATTACTGTACTAATTGTTAACGAGTGCAAATTGGTTATTTCAATATTAGCCTATTGTTTAAGCTTATAATATCCGGGTTATGGCTTATTTGGTTTTAGGCCTATATTTCATAAGCTCATTCTTTGTGGCTTATTTTGAAACTTTTCGGCTTATATAAGCTTATCATGTCATAATAAGCTTATATAAGCCGAAAAATTTCAAATAAGCCACAAAAATGAGCTTGTGAAACTTAAGCCGAAAACCAGGTAAGCCTTGTTTAAGCTTATATAGTCGGTCCATGGCTTATTTGATTTTGGGCTTATGTTTCATAAGCCCACTATTTGTGGCTTATTCTGAAACTTTTCGGCTTATATAAGCTTTATCATGTCATGGTAAGCTAGACTAAGACACAAAAAATGAGCCTATAATACATAAGCTGGAAACCAAATAAGTCATAATCCCGCTATATAAGCAAAAACAAAGATTGTAATTTACTAGTACATATTTCAATTGACGATGGCTACTATGCGACCTATCAATAAGAGGTGACCTAACAAGGAAACCTCTACAAAGCATCAATCCTAGATAAAAGAAATTTCACAGATGAAGAAATTCTTGAAAAACTAAAATAATCTTCGATAATATCTTCACCCGTGAAGATATTCTTAAAAAACTTAAATACTCTTCTATAATATCTTCACCCGTGAAGATATTCCTATAAAACTTAAATAGAACGCGACTAAGACCGAAGCCTCAACCCTCGATAAAAAAATTCATGGGTGAAGATATTCTTAAAAAACTAAAATAGTATGGAGTAATCTATAATATCTTCACCAGTGAAGATAAACCTAAAAAACTTAAATCGAACGCGACTAAGACCAAAACATCAATCCTTGATAAAAAAATCACGGGTGAAGATATTCTTAAAAAACTAAAATAATCTTCTACAATATCTTCTCCCGTGAAAATAAACCTAAAAAACTTAAATCGAACGCGACTAAGACCAAAACATCATTCCTTGATAAAAAAAATCACGGGTGAAGATATTATTAAAAAACTAAAATAATCTTCTATAAAATATTCAAACATTTACAGAAAAATAATAATCAAAATTACAAACCCTAAAATTGGTAAAACAGTAATTAATTAAAAATAATTACCACTATTAGCACTCAAATTAGCATTGGAAAAATGTTTCAAACAAATTGAATACGGTAGTGATTAATCAATTGAGATTCCGGTGGTGATTCCGGTAGCAATTCCAGTAGAATGCGGTGTTGAGAAGGTGAACAACGGTTGAAGACAATTGTAGAAAGTGAATGGGTGGTTGAACGACGGTGGTGGTGAAGGTGATTTGTGTGGACGGTGTGGTTGAAGGCAGTGGTGATGTCGGTGGTGGTGGTGAAGATGTGGTGGTCGCGGTGGTGATGGTGAAGGGGTGGTGGTGAAGGCTGTAGTGGTCGGTGGTGATGGTGAAGGCTGTGGTGGTCGGTGGTGGTCGGGCTAACATTTTGATTTTGGGCCCAATGGATGAAAACTTAATAACTTAGACCTCTAAGATGGATAAATTGGTTAATGGGTACTTACAGAAGTGGAAAATGGTTAAGATGGTCGATTGTAGTCATGTTTGGGTAAACGACTCATGATTATGGATTTTTGGCATTTTGTCGAAACTTTGAGAAATTGTGGAAAGTGTTGAAAGTTAAGGTTTGAAAACCTTGGTAACCTCTTATAAACGAACGGGTCATGTCGGATTTCATAAAAATGAATCACATTTAGAAAATATTATAGAAAACTTATCTTGTGTCGATTTGACTAAAGGACAAAATGTGACTTTTAATGAACGTTAAGTGTCAAGATTAAACGATCAAACGTGGACACACTAAGATGGCAAGATTTTATACTTACCTCGTTTAGCTCGATAAAAAGATGAAAATCATAAAATATTATTATTTTATTATCATATATACATTTTAATATATATACATTGACGTTACGAAGATGTTTATTCTTTTATTTCGGATCTTTGGGTTTTCACTCATTTCTCATCAGATTTTCTCGAATTGTTGGACAATCGTTTCGTTTTAATTGTTGGGTATATTTTTTGAGTATTATGTGTTGAGGTCGCACTTAGCCCAAGTGCATCGAGTTATTTTACATAGTTACCACACAACCATGATACCAAAACGTTTTGTAACGAGAATAAGGTGTGTAGTGAGAATAAGGGTATGTAATGAGAATAAAGGTTTTGTAATGTGAATAAGGGTATGTAATGAGAATAAAGGTTTTGTAACGAGAATAAGGGTATGTAATGAGAATAAAAGTTTTGTAATTATAACAAGGATTTTGCGTGAGTAAGGACAAACGCTTGTACAATAAGACATTTTTGTACAATATGTTAATAAGGTGAAATTAATGATTAGGTCGTGGTCGATACCGCTGTGCGTTATGTAGAGTTTATCTGTGCGGTTATTGTCATCTGTCGAGGTGAGTTCTCGTAGCCCCATTTTTAAATCTTTTCCGTTGGGGGAAAATGATACTCACAATTGTTTTGAATGTGTTTTCTGAACTGTGCGAAACGTGGTTTTCTTTTTGGGACAATGTATGTGTTTATGACTGCTATGTGAATATTATATGGTTTGATTGTACTTGCGTGCATCGAGGTGCATGGCAATGTATGTGATTAGCATGGATTTGCTATGTTTGTGAATGGTCTCGCCCTAAGTAAATGCTCCAACTGGGTAGGCTTTAGGTGCGGGTGACCTCGGAGTTGCGACTCCAAGAGCATTGGTATATGTTGGTATGATGACTAGCACGGGGATGCTATGTCATTGCATTTGGAATGTGTTACATGTATTCACTGTCATATTGTTTAATTGTATACTGTTTGAAATATTGGCACAACGACTGGGTTTTCTTCAAACCTACGAGCTCACCAACATTATTGTTGACCTTTTCGAGTATCATTTTCAGGTGTGTGATTCAACCAAGGTAAATTGGGAGTTTTAGGAACTAAAGATGTACGCATGTGGGATGCTAACTTGAGACTTGTACATTTTGAACAAAAAATGTAAACTTGTGAAATATTGTAAATCTGGATCTTTTGTAAATTTGGATGGTACGATCTTGTACCTTGTGCAATGTAAATCATTATGTCTCATTCTCGTATTTCCGCCGTTGACGGGGTGTGACATTGACCTTGTGCATAAAACCTGTAACAATATGGATCAAACATAAGTTTTACACATTTTACGCTCATTACTGATTAAAAGATCCATGCTGATACACCGTTGATTTATCATAATAAATACAACTTCAAACATAATAAGCATCCCCAATTCATCATATCAATTTTTTGGTTTTACGATGATAGTTGTTGGGAATTATGCATTTCTGACTTAGTACCGTTAGTTATATTAGTTAGTACCGCTAGTTGTAATTTGTATTGACAGTACAAAATGTTAGTACTGATCAGATAGTTAGTACCATTAGTATAAAATAGTTAGTACCGTTTATAAGATATGCATGAGATATCTTAGGAAAGGATATGCATGATCTGTATATGCATTTTGTAAAGCCAATTAAGGTTTCTTTAGTCTATAAAAGGAACCCTATGCATAGTTAGTAGATATAGTTCTACACAGATCAATAGAGATTTATTAGCAATCATAGTCATTGTAATCTGTAACTTAGGTAGATTCAAGTGATAATATACAGTTTTTTGTGATTCTTAATATTGTTCTTCTTAGCATTATTGATTAGTTTTCGCATAATCAATAGTGTTCAAATCAGTGTTTCATTATTGTTACTTTGGGATTATCTAAGTGAACAAACCCTTTACAAGCTAAAGGTTAAGATCTATTCAGTAAACGATCCAACAAGTGGTATCAGAGCTTGTGTGGAAACTCTAAATAAGAAGAACTCAATTGTAAGATGGCAGAACAAGACATTCCTCCGCCCACTATCACAGCAATGAAGATCTCTATCATCAAGAAGGGAGAATATGATATTTGGAGCATGAGAATGCGATAATATATCTGTCACACGGACCATAACCTATGGGATTTTATTGTCAATAGAGATCTAGAAGAAGAGCCTGCACCAACTGGAGAAACATCTGCTCCTCCTGCTCCCAAGACTGCTAAACAACTGGCTGCTAATAGGAATCAAGAAAGAGTTAAGAGCATCTTGCTTTTAGCAATACCTGATGAATACCTCCTCAAGTTTCACAATGTTGCAGATGCTAAATCACTCTGGGAAGCAATCAAATCAAGGTTTGGAGGTAATGAAGAATCCAAGAAGATGCAGAAAAATGTTCTAAAACATCAGTTTGAAAATTTTTCTACTGCATCAAATGAAAGTCTGGACAAGGCTTATGATAGGTTCCAAAAACTCATAAGTCAATTGGAGGTTCATGGTGCTCCAATATCAAAGGAAGATATCAACCAGAAGTTCCTAAGAAGTCTTCCTCCTTCATGGAATCAAATTGCTCTAATCATGAGAAATAAGCCAGACATTGATGAGATTGATATTGATGACCTCTACAACAACCTTAGGGTCTACGAAGATGAGATGAAAAGGTCTTTAAGTTCCACTTCTACTTCTTAGAACTTGTCATTTCTTTCTTCTAAGAACACTAGCAGTACTAATGAAGTTAGTACTGCCAGTGGAGATTTTGGGGTTAGTACTGGTGGAGGAATTAGTCAAGTTTCATCTACCCCATGTGCTCATGATGTATCGTGCTCTTTCTTTACACAACCAACAACCAGTCCTCAACTTGAAAATGAGGATTTTTAGCAGATTGATGAAGATGACTTGGAAGAATTGGATCTTAGATGACAGGTGGCTATGTTGACTGTCAGAGTGAGGAAATTCATTCAGAAGACAGGAAGGAACATGGATTTCAAAGAAAAACGACCTGTATAACTTGATAAATCAAAAATTGAGTGTTATAACTGTCACAATAAAGGGCACTTTGCTAGGGAATGCAGATCTAAAAGGAATCAAGGGAAAAGATCTTATGGTGACAATGGCAAGAGCAATGCACCAACAAATAAATCTTCCTCATAGGCACTGGTGGCTCAAGATGGTCTAGGAGGATATGACTGGAGTAATGATTTTGAAATAGAACCAGTCAACTTTGCTTTAATGGCAATCTCTTCTTCAAGCTCATCAAGTTCTTCTGACAATGAGGTACAAAAATGTTCTAAACAATGTCTTGAATCTTTTAAAATTCTTCAAAAGAATTATGATAGTGAAAGAGAAAAACATAGCAGAGCCAGACTAGAAATTCAGGGTTATGAGTTAGCTTTAGAATCTCTAGAATCTAGAATTCTTGGACATGAAAAGAATGAACTGGCTTGGGGAGAAAAATATAAGTTTCAAAACTATGAGCTTAAGTAGAGAAATAAAAATTAACAACCTAAATCTGGAATTAGAGAAAGTTGTTAAGGAAAGAGATGAGTTAAAAGATAAGATTGCAAAATAGGAAGAATCGTCCAAGAATTTAGATGAATTACTCAACAGTCAAACGAGTGCTAGAGATAAAACTGGTTTTGGATATGGCACACAATTGAATGAAATGAGTAACAATTCTGAAACAGATAGTGAGATTAGTTTGAGTGTTTTGATGTCAGATCTAGTGATGAAGAGTCCACACCAGCTAATGATAGGTCTTCCAAAGCAGATGGGTATCATGTTGTTCCCCCTCCTATAACAGGGAACTTCTTAACCCCAAGAGCTGAAATATCATTTGTAGGTTTAGATGAATATGCCATTAGGAAGAAAATAATTAAGTCAAAAAAAACTGATCTTAATACTAAAACAAGTGAGACTGTAGGTAAAACAAATGAAGCAAATACTCAAAAACCTAAGACAGTTTATGAACCAGTTAACAGAGATAAAGTTATCATTGAGGATTGAAACTCAGATGATGAGGATGATGTGTCTGAAGTGCAAACAGTTAGTCATGTTAAGACTACTGAGATTCAAACAGTTAGAACTAGAGTTAATAAAATTGATCAAACTTCTCAGAAACAAGGAATTGGTTTTAAGAAAATAAAAGCTTGCTTTATCTGTAAAAGTACTGATCATTTGATTAAAGATTGTAATTTTCATGACAAAAAGAGTCAAGAGCCTAAGTTGAAAAATGTGGTCAATACTGGTCCAAGGGTGAACAAACCAGTATGAGATAATGCTAAAAGGGTAAATCACCAAATTTTTTTAAATAAATTGAAATACCCTCATTTAAGAAAGACTTTTGTCCCAATAGGAGTACTAACAAGAACATGTTTGATTACTCCTGTTAAGCAAAATGAGAAAAAAGTAGTTTACAAAGTTAGTACTGCTAGGCCAGTTAGTACTACTAAGCCAGTTAGTACTGCTAGGCCAGTTAGTACTGCTAGGCCAGTTAGTACTGCTAGGCCAGTTAGTACTACTAAGCCAGTTAGTACTGCTAGGCCAGTTAGTACTGCTAGGCCAGTTAGTACTGCTAGGCCAGTTAGTACTGCTAAGCCAGTTAGTACTGCTAGGCCAGTTAGTACTGCTAGGCATGTTAGTACTGTTAGACCATTTACTCCAAAAATAGCATAAACTAGTGGTGCTATTAGACCAATTTACCCAAGAATGAACAATGTAAGACCAAGAAGCTCATATTCACCTATCAAGAGGTCTTACTACATAAAACCATCTTTTA
>BQNB010091784.1:0-26785 GCA_026074375.1 Tanacetum coccineum | reverse complement strand
ATTACATTTCATCTTTACTTGAGTATTTTAGATGAAACATTCAAGTTTCCAATCCCACCCTTATGTGCATAATGTTTATGACAATATTTGTCAAAACACTTATCTAGCATACTTAATTCTTATTCTCAAGGTTTTATTAAGATATTGATATTATGTGAGAAGTTAACATAGCATACGCAAATAAGGAGAAATATGCCTAAATGAAGTGCATGAAACCTAGCATAAGACGTAGTATGCATATTCATAAAATTGGAAAGCTAACACATAAATAACATGTTATCTCAAACACTAATGTTACACAAAAACAACAAGTTCAAATACAAGATGTAAAAAGTATATAATACTAAATAAGATGCAACAAGTAATCATATAACATATCATACATTATAAACATATCATGACTAGTACGAGTTAACAAAACATTCACGAAAATGCATTTTTGATAAAATTAGGAGTTAACCCAAACACACCTTTAAAAATTGCATTATTTCCTTTAAATATCTATATTGACATACAAGGTAAGGAACATACAAGGCAAGGTTGAAATTTATGTTTCATAAATAATTAAGCTCAAATGCAATGAGAAATAATCATATAAACAATATACATAAGTAATGCAAACTAGAATGACTAGTCATATAACATATCATACGAAAAATTCTTTTCACCTTGCGTTGAGTATGACGATGTATACCAAGCTTGATTAGTGACAAAAATACTATAGTTTTAAAGAGGGATGTATCAATGTTCAAAGGATACCAACTCAAATTCCCCGACTTAAAAGTTAGAGTTTTTATGTTAATATGAAACTTGAAATTTTAGACACTTTGTAGTATTTTGAAATTTCGACTTACTTAAACTTGTAATCAGATCCTTAAACCCTTTTTATTAGAAAGTAGACTCAATTCTCTTCGAAAAGATAGGTGGTACCACTCGTACGTATTTACGGTTAAGTTTTTACGACCTTTTGAATTTGATTAAAAATTTGAAAAACCTTCTGTAGAACCGGGTCCGCCGGTTCCTTTGCAAATGGAACCGGCTTCGTTAATGAATAGAAACACCGATCTGATTGAATTTTCCAAAAATACATATTTTGACCCGACAAAAAGGTTTGACACTTGGTAAGCTTTAAGGTAGACTTATATAGCAAATTTTAGTCATTATTCAAGCTTGTATAACAAAGATATTCAACAATCAAGACTTCTAAGGATGGGGCGACGATATACCTTTCATATTAAGTCCCGCTATTCGGATAATTTGATACATGGATCGTACTCGGTCTTGAAAACCATTTGTTTTGAAAACTAGAGCCACCTGCTCTGGTACCAATTATTGAAAACATAGAGGGGGGGTGAATACGTTTTCAATTAAAATCTTAAAATTTTTGCATCAAATACCCGAACAACCGTGACTTAATATGAAACGTACCAAATATAGTCTATTACTATATGAACAATTAAAAACATAGAATAAGCACGTAGTCACAACACAATCATAAACATCAAGTCACAACACAATCATAAGCATAAGATAAATAGAGAGCGATAAATAAAATAGAGAGCAAACCGAACACGATGATTTATAGTGGTTCGGTCACGGAGCTCCTCTCCGCCCTACTCCACTCCCCGAGTACCCAACTCGAGAGTTACTTCACTAGATCAACAAGCTCCCTTCTCGGCGGAGAAAACATTACACAAGGTCGCTTACACTTTATCCGATACTAAGCTAAATACCGAGTCCTAACACCGGTAGAACCAACCCATCATCGCTTACACATTATCTGGTATAAAGCTAAATACTGAGTTCTAGATCAAGGTAGAACCAACCTAACATCCCTTTCAACACAACAATAAAACCCATATTCTAACCCGCTAGAAATAACCCATATATAACCTCTACATATTACAAGGTGTTTGATTGATGAATGCAATGAATAAATGATGATCTAAATAAACTTTCATTGATGGGAAGCCTTCAAATGGATGATGGTGATGAGATCTCTAATCTTGTAGATATTCATATGTATATGCTTGGTGATGGATAGAAATGTCAAGATCTTCAAGGCTTGTTTTGGTGGATGTAGATGGCAAGATCTTGATGCTTGATTTGGTGAATCATTTCAGGTGTATGCTTAAAACAACAATGAGAGTTAGATGCATTATGATCATGGGGTTTTATGGATGCATTCCTACAGATCTAGATGTGTGAAAAATGGAGGAAAAGTGTGTTAAAAGTCATGAAAAATGGATTGTAAAGGCTCCTTTATTTATAGGAAAAAGCTGAACAGAACCGGCAACACTGTTCAAAGGAACCGGCTTGTAAATCAAAGGGAACCGGCGACGCTCCTATGGAACCGGCTACACTGTTCATCAGACAAAAAAATTATTTTCTAATCTTTAGTAAAAATCATTTTCTATTTTATTTTTTTTAGTTAACTTTGTATATTTTATAACATAAAGTGTGTAAGTTAACTATTGTATACTTGCTAAAATGTTTGTATAAAAATACTTATGAATGCAAAGTGTGAAATGAGGTTTGATCATAATCCAACATAACAAACATGTACGAACTTGTGTTGTAACATACGAGGACTCAAGACGTAGTGATGTGTTGATGTATATTGAGACAAAATATGATTACGAGTAACTTGTATAATTTACTTTATGTATTACAAGTTACGTGTTTGTCATCATCAAAACAAACGAGACTGTGTAGATTAAATATCGTAATATTTGCACTAACATATTTAGTATTTGAAATTTGTTTCTTTGTGATTATTTAGTAATTATGAGTGGTAAAACTTCCACAAAGATAAAACACTATATATTAAGGCTATGTTTAACGACACGTAGCAGTGGCGGTATCAATATCAGTAAAGCAGTAACCAGTAAGCAGTTGCAGTTAGCGGTAAGCAGTAAGTATGCAGTAGCTGTTTGTAAGAAAATTACATTGTTCATTGGTTTGACCCATATTTAGTTATTTAACCTCCTTTATACCTAAGTCAATATAAGTCTTACTTCTATCATCTTCCCTAAATCAATACCTAACTATCCCAAAATAAAATAAACCATCTCTCTCTCACACACTAAACATACATACACTAATTTAGTTATAATTCATGAAAACATACAATAGGTACAGTATTACATATTTGTAAGGATCTTATATTTGTTTTATTATAGATTAGTTAATAGTTATATTCTTATAGAGATAGTTATTGACTTATTGCGGTAACTGATTAGTTGATGAAGCATGTTTAGAGTGAGATGAGAAAGTGATTAATGTTATTTAAAGATTTGATCTGTACTAATATTGGTTATTGTGCGTAGATCTATATTCCCAGATTATATGCTTAATTGTTTATTTTCAGATTTTTAGCACTTGGATGGCATTTGGAGGAAATACACGTGACTTGGCCTCATTAAAGAAGAAACAGACAAGACTACAACTCTACACCATTTATCTTGAAGAACTATGCATACAGAGCATGGAGACGGCGTCACAGGCTTCAAGCGAAGGAGTCAGGATTTTTATGGTAACTGCATCAAGACGTAGCCGACTTAAAACCAGCTCTAGAAGATTCTACTTGGCGACGGCGTCACGACTACAACACGACGCCATCGTGACGCTTTTATTATATATACAAAATTGATTTTAGGGTTTTGAGGGTGTAACTTTGTATAACTTTTGGGAGCGAACCCTAATCATTCTAACAGCTTTTAGGCCATCTTTAGGTCCCTAAAACCCTATTGTAACTGACCTTAATCCATGTTTTAATCAAGTAAGATTGTTTATCTTTAATCATTCAATATGTCTATGTGTTGTTGATTGATTTTTGTTCTTGCTCTCCTTACAACATGTTAGGCTAAACCCTCCTTTGTATTTACTTATGATTGTATGAAACTTAGATTGTAGATCCTTTCAATGTTGCTTATTGTGATGGATAGGCAAGTTAGGCTTTAGAAAACTAGCCATAAGATATTAAACTGGCATAGACGTCTAGGGAAACGTGAGTGTGTAGAAAGGATATCATCAGTAACAGTCTTCATACTACCTTACTTGTGTGTTGCCTTAACGGGATATTAAATAGACGAGGGGTCCGTGTAATTCGTTCATGACTTAGGAAATACTTACACAGATCATCACAAGTGTGACAAAGCAATAAGATTAGGAGAAGCAATCTAAGGAGTAGTCCATAATTAAGTAAATACATCTTGTTATCATAAGTTATCACCAGTAGATTAGATTATATTTATTTTTATTAGTTTAAACAAACCAACCTCTCAAACCATGATATTTACTGCTTTCTATAAAATAAAAATACAAAAAGAATTTTCTCTCAACCCCGTAGACCTCTGTTAGATCTTGATCGAGCCTTTCCAACCTATTCCCCTAGAAAACGAAAACAACTCCCGACTCTTACCTATACTACACTACAACGATTAGGTACACTGCCTAGGGAGTTGTAAAATTTCATGTTGAAGTCTTTACGACAACCGCACACATCAAGTTTTTGGGACCGCTACGTGGGGAATAGTTAGGTTCTGAACATTGTTTAACTTAGGTCTACTCACTTAAATCCTTTCAAGTGAGATTTTATTTTCGTTATATTAGCTTTCTTGTAGTCTATCTTTTCTTTGTGTTATTTGTTTCGTAATCTATTTTTGTCAACCATCATGGGAGACGAAAATCCTATCCGTACTCTTGGAGATTACTCCAGACCTAGACACGAGGGCAATAGGAGCACCATTGAGCTCCCCGAAGGGAACAATGTGGTACCTCTTCGATCTGACACCATCCGGTTGGTGCAAAATGGATGCTCATTCTACGGACTTTGGTCCAAGAATCCATACCAACATCTCAAGGATTTCTTAAAACTTGTGGACTCACTCGAAATTGATGTTGCAAATAAGGAAAGAACGTGCCTGTTTTTATTTAAATTTTCCCTTCGCGATCAAGCTATCAATTGGCTTGAACGTCTTCCAGCAGGATCCATCTCTATATGGGAGGATCTTACTACTCGTTTCCTTGATAAATTCTTTCCACCGAAAAGGATTGCAAAACTCCATTATGACATCCTGATGTTCCAACAACATTAAGGAGAGTCTCTCTCTGAAGCATGGACTCGATTTAAGGACTTACTCTAAAAAGTCCCTCATAATGGCATCGACCTTTGGCTCTAAGTCCATGTCGGTGACCCAAGAATCACTTCACTTTATATTATGAACAAGAAAATAAGCTAGGAGACAATGAGAAGAATTGTAGAGAGAGAAAGTAGAGAGAGAAACTTAAGAGAGAAAAAGTGGAGGTTGATTAACTTGTGAAAATACAAATGAAACCAACAACCCACTCTCCACACATGGAGAGGGATTTATATACCCTAGATGGGCCGGCCTTAAAAGGCTTAGTGGGTCGAGGGTTTGTCTTGGGTTGGGCTCGAGTTTACTTGGGCTTTCGCCCGATACACGTGACCGGTTAGATTACATTAAACGAGCCCAATACCCATTCTAGCCTATTACAACATTTAATATATAAATGACCGAGACCTAATATTCCAAATGAATAAACTTCTCGTCCGACTCAATATTTTTAAGGCTAACAATCTCCCCCGAAGTGAGTTCATTGTGACACTCCTTCGTGAGATCAATGAGATTGCTTTTGTCGTTAAGCTCTTGTCTTTGTCTTGGTCTTTATCTTGTTGTAGGCTTGTTCCTTCATGCTTTGTGATCTTTGATCTTTAGCCTTTGTCATTGTCTTTTGACTTCGTCTTTGCATCCGAGATCTTTAAATCTTTATCCTTCCGTCATGATCGTCTTTGCCGCCTTGCGATCTTGTGTCTTGACCAACATGCTCATACTTTGCATCATCTTGAAAGCTTGCTAACAATCTCCCTTGATAGACTTGATATCTTTGAAGGAAGATCTTGTATATCAGAGTTTGTGCGGAAGTCTTTGTCTTTAATTCTTGAGCTTTTATGATTCTTGAATCTTGATGCTTATAGTATGTCTTTGTAGTTTGAGCATGAGCATGTGGTAATGAATCCGACTTCAGCTGGAATAAGGCATCACCATCTCCATCTTTATGTGAATCCTAAAATAAAACAGTTAGCAATAAAGCGTGTGGACGAATATGGCTTTGTCATTCGTCCGGATTTGGTTAGATTAACCTTCGGTTCTGTAGGACCGTTTTACAGTATAAATATTGTACCTGTGATCAGGTAGATTCAAAGAATCTCCTTGACAGGGTTTCCAGCTCAAAGCATAGGATCTTCTAACACAGATGTATTAGATTTACCATGCTTGCTAGTTCTCATTACCGGAACGTCTCAAAGCAGACAACACGGTAAGAGTGAATCAGATAGTTACTATCTTTTTTATTAAGCCGTCAATTCATTTCCTGGAACAAGTTTGATTCACATTGAATCGCACCATCGTTTCTTTCCAGTTGACACAAGTTTGATTCATATAGAATCTCGCAAGTCACCTACCAAGAGCTTGTTTGATGCTGGCTCAAGCAGGATTTCCATCTTCATTGTGAGTACATAAGTATCACTCGGATGTTCTGGCACAATCACAAGGATAATGCGTAGGACTCTTGTTAACAGCTTGTGAACTTATTGGTGTTCAACAAGTGTTAGTAATGGAATGTGTCCTAATGAGATTTATTTATGGATCTCTTGGCTCTAGACTCGATTAGTGCGTTTTGGTTTTAGTAATCGGAGGCTGGAGCAGACTGCCACCTATTCAATATGAGTGAGAAAAGTTAATAAAAAGTCGTGTGTATCTCCGTGACAAATGAGACAAGTTTCTTTTGAGAGAAACCCGAATGGCTGGGAAGGGTTGTGCATTGCATCACTGGGTCCATGATGTCGTCTTCAATGTCAGTAATCAACATTGTGATTCTGACAGCATATGTATTGACCCGGTTTCTGCCTAAGTTGTGTGGAGGGCTTCTTTCTTTAGACCCTTTATCCATACATTTCTTTTTAATTCTTCAACCCCTTCAATGCTTTACCATATGAGTCATTACTAACACCTTGTTGTGATTGTTCCAGTGTTAGCTCAATCTTAGTCGGCATTCTTCCCTTATACACATTCATCTCCAATCATACCTATGGAATGCTATTTCTAACTATGGAGTGTCCTTGGGTAGACATCCCTCGGTTCTGGTTTGGATCTTAGGACAAATACTACCTTACCACCTTATGTCTTCAGAATCGTCGCTGATTAAGATGTTGCTTGGGTATGAGATTGATCCATGAAACCGTTTCTGATATAGCACTTGGTCTTTTAGATCACATTTAATTACATTTCTCCCTTATTTCTATAATTCTAAGCCCATTTAGTTTTTGAAATACTTGTGATTAAAAATTTGTCTTAAATACCATGGGGAAATATCTTACTTAGCATGAATTTCATGGGTCCATAAACTTGCATCCCACATCCAATTTATCATACACCAAATATGTTTGACACCAAAAAAACAATGTTCAAAGTTGTAAAATTAATATAAAATTGAGGTTGCAACCACTATATTCATTTTATAACTATCATTCTATTAATTGGTCATATTATCTTGTTGTTTTTAAGTGACTTTTGGGAATGGTTTGAATACATAAGTACTGGTGTGAGATGATGTATCCAACTCATTAAATGTTGTTTTTCGAAAATACTCCCCCTTGAAAGATGGAGTGTTCGAAACACAAAATTTTAAAGATTATGAATTTGTCAGTGAGATATTCTGAAAAAAATTATGGTTCATATATTTTGAAACACATCATGTTAGAAGACTTCTCTTCAAATCTTAGGTAGGCACTTATGCGTACACTTTCCTTTTTCTTGAGCTTAAAACTTTGAATGTCTGGTAAGAACAGCTCAAGACCGAGAAAAGTTGAATTTCTCGTTGTTAGGATAAGTTATCTTTATAGATAAACTTTCCTTTATTTGAAGTCCGGGTTACGTACTGATATTTGCACATAAGCCATTTAGAAAATTAGAAATGACATGTTTTGAAAGCATTTGAAACTCCTGTTCGAACTTCATTTACACGCCCGTGTCGATATTAATCAACATTTCTAGGTACGTAAATGTTATCGATTCCAAGAGACATGTCGAGAAGAATATTTTTTGAAACATTTTCTGATTTTTTGATTTTGTATTTTCTTTTTGAAATTTTATATTTTTGTATTTTTCTTTTTGAAATTTTATATTTTTGTATTTTTCTTTTTTCAAAAATATGTACATGTTGATGTTTGATGAGGTATCAAGCAGATTCTTTTGTTCAGAAACCTCTAGTTTTGCTGGAGGTCAAACCATCTCATACCAATGCGTCTGACGTGATACTGATAACCTTTCTTCGGGAAAGTGGCTTAGTTAAACTTGTCAGCCAATTGGTATTCAGTTTGACAAAGTTCAATTCAAATTATACCGTTTTCAACCTGTTCTCTTTATGAAGTGATACGGCAGTTTGGATATGCTTGGTACGGAGTGCATGCACGGAGTTGGCATGATATTTGCTATGATGACTGAGAGTCGCAATACAACGGTATTTTGTTGAGGTAAAAGCCATAAATCTTGAATGCTGTGTGCCGCATCCTGCTTACTTGAGCAAAACTTGAGATATCGCCAGTTTTAAGCCTTGCGGATGACATTGCAGTACAGTTTTGCTTCATTTGACATTAGTGACTTGTTATCACCTTGGAACTGTATTTCTTCCAGAAGTGCTTTGCGAGTATCAACGCAAAACGGCATGATCGGCATCGTAATTGCTATTAGTTCAAAGCAGAACCTTCGGATACCAGTATGTCCCATTGTGAATTGGTACCTTTTTAAGTATCGAAAGATTCTTTTAACCTCTTTGAGGTGTTTTCAGTCGTATCTTGCTTGATTATTGCTCAATAACATACAGCTTGCAATATGTTGGTATACTAGAAGTATGTTAACTAAGTGGACCCAAATTTTGCTACGGTAGTCAGTTTGGTCTACGGTTCACACTCTATTCTTGCATCTTAATTTAGGTTTCGTAGCCATTGGTGTACCAATGCTTTGTCCTTTTTCCATACCATATTTTTTTCAGAATCTCTAAAGTATATTTGGCCTGATTGATAAAAATACTGCGTGGGGATTGGTGGATCTGAAGTCCTAGAAAGAATTTCATTTCCCCTATTAAGGATTCAAATCTACCGTGCATTAATTTTTCAAAAACATTTGAAAATTTAGGTTGTTGGAACCAATTATAATGTCTCAACGTAAATCTGCACAAGTGAATGTCTTCCCCGTATTTTATCAGAATAGGGTCGGGGTCAATGATACCTTTAGTAAAAACTTTGGAATCGGAATTTTGATAGTTCTTATTACCAGGCTCTCGAGGCTTGTTTCAATCCTTTATAAACGCTTTCCTTGACGGTAAACTTTGTCTGGATTGATCCGGATCAACGAATCCGTATGGCTTGTGCGGGGGGGGGCGGGGGTGGGCGGGGTGGGGGGGAGGGGTCGGGGGGCGGGGGTGGGGGGGGGGGGCGGGGGGAGCGCGGGGGAAAACTAAACCTCCTCTTCATTGGACCATTAAGAAAATGCGTTTTCACGTTCATTGAATTAAATTAGAAAAGACTTGTGTGCAACATATGCGACAAAAATCCTGACTGCCTCCAAGCGAGCAACTGGGAGCAAATGATTCTTCAAAATAATACCCTCTTCCTGAGCATAAACCCTTTGCTACAAGTTGTGCTGTGTTGCGCATTACAGTTTGGTCTTCATACCTCTTTGTTTTTTCATAAACACTTTAGCTGATTACGTTCTTGCCAATAGGGTTGTCGCCTAGTTCCATAATTTTTGTATGTCGAACTGATAAAGCTTCATCCTGGCATTGCTTCGACTCGTCAGAAACAGCCCTTGTTCCTTTTGTTCTTCGGTTCAAACAATACTCACGGTGTGTGACGAACTTACTCCTTTCAAGAATTCTGTTGAATGTTGTCATTTTGTTTGAAATGGATTGGCATGGATTTCCACGGATTTTGAGTTATTGGGTGATCTTTTGTCCACGTATTCTCAATGTTAAGGTTGATTGAAGGTATGCACCATTTGAATTCACCAATATTGCGTGGGGAAGACTCAGCAATTTCTTGTACGGTGTACAGAAAGGATTGGTAATTTATGCTTGATCATTGTTGTTTTCTTTCAACATTTGAATGGTTGGAGTTGATGGGGATTGTTGTAGGGTGACATAATTCGTTGAAGGTAAGTGTGTCTTGGTTAGCAGAATCGTCGGTGGGAGAAGATAGACTTGTTGACACGTGAATGTACCATAAATGAAAAAATTCATCGTTCAAGGACCGAAATAAGATCCAACTCCTGTTGTGTGGAACTGATGTATCTGCTGAAGAAGAAACATTTTGTAGTTCTTGTGCGGGGTCAGGGTTGTTATAATCTGACGCCTTTTGTCATTGGGGAACGAGGCCTGAAGTGTCATTAGCAACAAACGTGAAAAATTAGGGTTAAGAATATATATGTTAAATGTGTGTGAAAAAATTAGGGATGGGGTGGTTTATATCCCTAGTCCATTCAAATGGATCGGGTTTGTGTGATGGTGTTGGGATGGTATAATGATTTGTAGGATCCTAGATCATTCCATGGATTACGCAATGATCAATGCACATAAGATTTAAAAATGAAGATTTTTTTGTTAAAAGAAAATTAAAAAGTGGGCTACAAATCCTTAAGATGAAAAATATAATGGAGTAGCACTATAATGTCAAACCCTAAATTTTGACTAAACTAGGGTTTTATACTAAAAGGATTTGCCTTGAGGGCTTTCATTTATGGGCTTTTTATCATCTTGGCCGATTACATTAATAAAACATTAATTAACATTGTATTTCGAGTAGAACTTTTGTCTTGTAACTTCGAGTGACCGAAGCTTCTTTGTTCGGATCCATTTAAGTGATCCTTAACAATCTACCCCATAGATGTGGTCATGGAAGAAAGCTCACTCGTGCTTGTCTCTTCAGCTCGTTTGTTGAGGTGGTACTTACTTGTTGTGCCTCTTCGTAATTCATTTTCTAAAACACTGATTCTTGTCTTTCAGAATTTGTGTGTGACTTGATCTTGATCTTTGACTTGTTTAAGCTTTACTTCTTTGAATTACTTTGTGATCTCCTTTCACTTAGACTTTGCCTACGCTGATCTTTAGTCTCACATGCCTCATATCTGGTTGGAATATTCTTTGAAAGCTTTTGATGATGTCTCTTCTTCCAATCATTGTAACTTTTAGAATTTGAAGAAGACATTGATTTTCAGAGATTATGCGGAAGCCTGGTATGAATAACTTTCTTGTTTACTTCAGATATGTGGTATGGATATGGATGTTGTCTTGCATCGGAAAATTTGAGTCGTCATTAGCTTGATATAAAGTAGTCACCAACAAAAACATTTTGTTTATGTAAAAATCCACTTAATGTGTTCTAGAAAAAACATTTTGTGAACACACAAAGGTTTTATATTTTGAAGGGACCGAGTATAGACGATACTCAATCTGGTCGGTTACGTTAAAAAAAAATAAAAAAAAAAAAAAAATAAATAACCTCTGATTTCCGTGAGGATCAATGATTACAGTTGAAGACTGCACCTGTGAAGATAGATTCGTTAATAGAACCTTCTTGACGGTTTTTAGGACGTGACAAGCTAGTTCCTCTAATACCTATAGTATCAGATTCCCTATGTTCGCCGTTCTCTAGCCAGATGTCGAAGACTATCCACTATAAGTATTTCTACTAATAGAATGGTTAAAGAGTGAGTAGTTCAGTTTCTTTCTGCTGACTATAACGACAATTCTTTTTTTCAGCGTTTTACTTCTTATACAATTAAGAAACGTAGATGCCTGTGGCACAAAAAATGATTTGAAAAACATGGATGTGCTTATAAATTTGTTGTGGGGGGGGGGGGGGCCCCCACCCCCACAACACGAAAGTTTAAATCAGATTGCTTCTGATGATGTTTTGAATTAATATCCCAAAATATGATAGTGCATTCGGGGTTTTACCAATACTTGTACAAAGTACATATATGAAATCCACTTCACTTGTGGGCGCAGTCCGAAGACAGGCATGAGCATTCATACGAATACCCTGGTGGTAAAAATCATCTCTTTCCTCAGCATTCCATGAGTTTCACTTTCACGAACATGAAAACATAAGATTCTCTTGTCATTATCAAGATAAGTGTGTATAACAAAACTTTGGTACCTTGAACATTTTTGATCATTATCTAAACAACTTATTGATCCACCCTACACTTGTGCGTTGAAATCGAAAGACTGTTTAGCACATGCATGGATGGGGACTTTAGCATTTTAGAATCCAATCGAATCATTAATTTATCCGTTTGACATGTTTAAGTCACTTTCTCTCCCCCGATCAAAGTATGAAACTTGTGAATGGTCTTAGATCTTGAATGGGACTTAAAAATGTATCAATCTCCCCCTCAAAAGTATGAGGTGTGGTTAAAATTTTGCACAAATATCAGTGAGCATTTGATTACAAGACCTTTTGAATACCTAGACTAGATGTATTCTGACAATCTCTCTTGAAGTTGTATGCGGTTGGTTGTGTCAATCTTGACAGCAATAGATTCAGCAACAGTACGTCCTTTTGACCTGCAAAAACTGTTAGATTATTGATTCTCCCCCTCAAACAATGACCTGTGTCACAATGTTTGATTTGGTTTAAACCCGAACAAGGTTGATAAACAGTTGTGTTATGAGAAAAAATGGTTCGGGGCTTAGACAACTCTTGGTTTGTGAAGAAATAATTCACTGAAACGTACTATTAAATCTCTGGGTTAGACCGGGTTGAGTTGAATAACTGCAAAGCCATTTTTCAGCTAAAGTTTTTCTTCTCTCTTTTTTTATTTTTTTTTTTCAATATACACAATAATACAATGTGAAACAATTGGTTACCGGAGGACAGACCATAAAATTTTTTCCTGTAGTTCCTTCTGAGTTTCTGGTGACAGTTGTTTAAACATCCATGCAGTGGAGTAGAGTGCGAAGCGCTCTCTCGGTAATGTCTTCGTAAAAATGTCAGCCAGTCTGTGTATCTTTGTCTCCACGAAATACAATCTCAACAACTTTCCTTTCATCATGCTCTTTGTTGAAGTGGTGAAGGATATCCAATGTGCTTGGTTCGCGAGTGTTGAATCACTTTTACAGCAAGAGCAATAGCACTTTGATGGTCACAATACATCGAATTTTGTTGAACGAATTCCAATAGTCTGGAGTTGAGAACGCGTCCAGAGGATTTGAGCACAACTTCCTGATATGGGCGATGTATTTCAGCCTTGTAGTGGAGATGGCGGTATCTTTTCTTTTATGCTTTTTGGATGACCAGCTAACAACGTCGATGTCAAGAAATTGAGCTGAAAACCAGAAAGTACTTATACGGTGTGTCATGACAAAGCATGCTAGTCAGGGCATCTGCAAAAGCTTTTAGTTTAAAGCCGGAGTCCTTCGGATACCACAGACCCATGTGAATGGTTCCTTTAAGGTATCGAAAGATCCGCTTTATAGCAGTAAGGTGCATTTCAGTAGGCTTAGCCTGGTATCGTGCACACATACAAACAGCATATACTAAGTCAGGTTAGATGCACGTAAGATACCATATGGGAGCAACCATACCACGAAATCGTGTAGGATCAATTAGGCTTCCTCCCTTATCTTCAATAAAGGTTTAGGGACGCATCCGCATTGGAGTGCAATGGGGGTGCAGGGAGTCAAAAACCAATACTTTTTCAAGTTTTCATGTGCATATTTGGATTGGTTGATAATGATGCATCTGGATTTTGAGAAACTTGTAATCATAAAAAAAGAATGACATTTGTCCCATCATGACATCTTGGAAAGTGAGTTCTTTTCAAAAGCAAATAATTTGCAGGATTTTGGGGTTAGTAGAGGCTATTTGCCTCTACTAACCAAAATCCTGCTATTATTTGCTTTTGAATGAACTAAAACTTTTCAAGATGTCGATGATGGGACAAATGTCATTCTTTTTAGGTTTACAAGTTTCTCAAAAATCCCCAGAGGCATCTTATCAACCATTCCATAAATATGATACAGGAAATTATTGAATAAGTTGGTTCTTGACTCCTGCTACACCCATTGACACTCAATGCGGGCGTCAACAACCTTGATGAAGATAAGGGAGGAAAGCTAATTGATACTTACTCGATTCGTGGGTATGGTTGTGGCTCCCTTATGTATCTTTAGGTGCATATAGACCTGAACTATAGTATTTGCTTGTTTTATGTGTGCCGATACAGGCTAAGCATACTGAAATGCATCCTTACTGCTATAAAGGGATCTTTCGATTACCTAATAAGGAACCATTCACATGGGTTGTGGTATCCGAAGGGACTCCCGGCTTTGAACTAAAGCTTTTGAAGATGCATTGACTAGCTGGCTGTCATGACACACGGAGAAAGGACTTCTGGTTCAGCTTCATTTTCTTTGGACATCGACTTGGAAGCTCGGTCATCCAAAAAGCAGGAAAAGTACCGCCAATCTCCACTACAGAGGATGAATTCTTCGCGCCCCTATCAGGATGTTGTGCTCTAATAATCTGGATGCGTTCTCTACTCCGACGACTATGGATTTTGCGTTCAACAAATTCCGATGTATTTTGACAATCACAAGTTGCCTATTGCTCTATGCTTTGTACTTAGTGTTCAACACTGGATCCAAGCACAATTGATATCCGTCTCACCATTCATCAAATGAGCTGGTTGAAAGCGAAAGTTGTTTGAGTTGTATTTCGGTGTGAGACAAAATACCAACGGGCTGACATTTTATACGAAGACCTTACCCCGAGAGAGGGATTGCAACTCTACTCCAGTCTGACTTGGTTGTAAAACAAATGTCACCAGAACTCTGAAGGAACTCACAGGATGAGTCTGGTCTCCGGGTTAACCAAGGTTTCTCATTGTATTATTTGTGTATATTTAAAAAAAAAAAAAAAAAGAAGAAGAAAAACTTAGTGTAGAATGGCTTGCTGTTATTTCAGACTGCAATCCGGTCTTAACCAGAGATTTATTGTACGTTTCGACCCTAGTGCATTATTTCTTCCACAAACAGAAGTTGTCTATGCCTCCGAACCATTTTTTTCTCATAAAATACTTGTTTTATCAAAAATGTTCGGAGTTAACCAAACAAACATTGACACGGGTACATGTTTGAGGGAGGGAGAATCAGTATTTCTAACAGTTGTTGCAGGTCAAAAGGACGTACTGTTGCTGATTCTATTGCTGCAAGATTGACACAACCAAACGACTTACTAACTTCAAGCTAGATATGCAGTATCATTTCCTTGTGCTTAGGTATGCTAAGGTCTTGTTTCTATTGCATCACTTGATATTGTGCTATTTTACATAACCTCATTCTCTTGGTGGGGGAGATTGATAAATTTTAGTCCAATCTAAGATCTAATCCATTCACAAGTTTACATAATTTTGATCTGGGGGAGAGAATGTCGACATTAAACATGTCAAAAGGATAAGTAATGATTCGATTGATTCTAAAATGCTAAGTCCTATCCAGGCATGTGCTAAACATTCTTATCGATTATCAACGCAATTGTGTAGGGGGGGAGCATAAGTGTTAATATGATCCAAAAAATGTCAAGGTACCAAAAGTTTGTTTTTATGTTATACAAGTATCTTGATATATGACAAAGGAAATCTTTTGTTCCTGTTCGTGAAAGTGAATCTCATGGAATGTGAGAAAGTGATGTTTGTTCCACCTAGGGTTTTTCGTATTATGAATGCTCATGCACTGGTCTTTAGGACTGCGCCAATATGTGGAGTGGAATTTTCATATATGTACTTGTACAAGTTTGGATTCCCAAGGAACTTCAATCTTTCGGGTTATATAGATCAAACATCATCAGATGCTTTCTGATTTTTAAACTTTCGTTTGTTTGCCCCAAACAAATTTATATGCACATCCATTGTTTTTCAATCATTTTTGCCACATGGCCTCTACGGTTCTTAATGGTATTTACGATGTAAAAACGCTGAAAAATAAAAGATTTGGTTACGGTATAGTCAGCAGATAGTAATCCTGTAATGGACTCACTCTTTTCTCATTCTTTTTAGTAGAATTACTTATGTGTGTTTTGTCTTCGGACATCTGGTCTAGAGAACCTTAAAAAAACAAGATTGGCGAACATTAGGGAATTTGATACTTAGGTTTTAGAGGAACTAGCTTGTCACGTGCGGAGGGAAAACCTGTTAAGAAGGTTCTATTAATGAATCTATCTGATCAACATGTGCAGTAATCATATGTAAATCATTGATCCACTGGAACAGAGGTTAACGTTAACGACCAGATTTGAGTATCGTCTATAATCGGTCCCTTCAATTATAAAACTTTGTTCCTGTGTTCACATAAATGTTTTTCTAGGAACAACATTAAGTGGATTTTAATAAACAAAATGTTTTTGTTCGGTTGACTTACTTGTTTATATGGCTAATGACGACCTCAAAGTTTCGACTGACAAGACAAATGCTCATTATCCATACCACAAGTATTCGAAGTAATCAAGAAAGTTTTCATACAAGGCTTCCGCATAATTCTTGTGAATAAATGTCTTCTTCCAATTCTAAATGTTACAATGATTGGAAGAAGAGACATCATCAAAGCTTTCAGAGATTCCAACAGATATGAGCCTGTGTGACTAATGAAACATCGTTCTTTAATGGCAAATGTCTATGTGAAAGGAGTTCACAAAGTAATTCAAAGAATGTAAAGCTTAAACAAGTCATAGATCAAGATATAGTCATCACATAAATTCTGAAGATCATGTCAAGGTGTTAAAAATTGCAATTACCGAAGCACAAACAAGTGAAGTACCCCATCAACAACGAGGGAAGAAGACAAGCAGTGTGAGCTTCTTCTCATGAACCTCATCTGGGGGAGATTGTTAGGATCACTTAAATGGATTCCGAACAAAGATAGAAGCTTCGGTCACTCGAAGATTCAAGACAAAAGTCTAGCTCGAAATTCAATGTTAATTAATGTTTATTAATGTAATCGGGCCAAGATGTAAAAAGCCCAAAAGAAAGCCCTCAAAGGCAAATCCTTTTAGTATAAATACACCTAGTTTAGTCAAAATTAGGTTAGACTGGATTATAGCTTCTCCATTATATTTTCATCTTAAGGATTTGTAGCCTCATTTTTATTTTCTTTTATAAAAAGGTTCTTCATTCGTTTAAATCTTTTGTGCAATTGATCATGTGCGTAATCAATGGAATGATCTAGGATCCTACAAATCATTATACCATACGTCACCATCACACAAACCCGATCCATTTGAACAGGTCTAGGGATAATAAACCACCCACCATCCCTTATTTTTTTCACACACATTTAACTATATTTTCTTAACCCTAATTTTTCAGTCTGTTGCTAATGACACTTCCTAGGCCTCTTTCCAATGACAAAATGGCGTAGATTATGAATAACCTTGACCCGCACAAGAACTACAAATGGTTTTTTTCTTTAGCAAGATTCATCAGTTCCCTCACAACAGGAGTTGGATCTTATTGTCGGTCCTTTGTTTCGATGAATTTTTCATTTGATTGGTACTTCACGTTGTCATACATGTCTTCTTCTCCACCGCGACGTTCTGCTAAAAAAGACACAATACCTTCAACGAATATTCACCCTACAACAAATCCAATCAACTCAACCACATGTCAATGTTGATGAAAACAACAAATGATCAAGCTGAATTTACAATCCTTTCTGATACACCGGTACATGTAATTGATGAGTCTTCCTCACGCAATATTGGTAATTTCATATGTGCATACTTCAATCAACCTTAACATTGCGGAATACCGATTGGACACAAAGATTCATCCCCATTAACTCAAGTTCGGGAAATACCTTCACAAAAGCCAGTTCATACAAAATGACAACTTGCAACTGATCTTGAAATGTGTATGTTCGCAACTCACGTTGAGTATTGTTGACGAAGAAACATTAAGGGGACAATGGATGGGTTTGCGTCGGATCGAAGCCAATGAAGGTTGAACTTTATAAGTTCGACTGACTAAAAGTATGTGGAAATAGTCGACATACTTTTGGCTATAAATGAACGTAATCATGCTAACAAGTGGTTATGGTAAAAACAAAGAGGATGAAGACCAAACTGGACATTCCAACAAAGGCACCGACTTGTCGTAAAGGGTTATGCTCAGATTGAGGGTATTGATTTTGAGAATATTTGCTCCAGTGTTTGCACTCGCTTCCGGTAGGCTCACTTGTCAGGATCTTTGATCGCATATGTTGCACACAAGGTATTTCTAATTATCAGATGGAACGTTGGAAAACGGCTTTTCTTAATGCGTCCATTGAAGGAGGAATGTTTATGTTGCCAACAATCAGAGGATTCGTTGTTCCGATCATCCAGACAAAGTTTACCGTCTAAGGAAAGCTCTATATGGATTGAAACAAGCTCCGAGAGCCTGGTATGATGAACTCTCAAAATTCCTGATTTCCAAAGGTTTTACTAAAGGTATCATTGACCCGACCCTATTCACGATAAAATACGGGGAGGACATTCTACTTGTGCAGATTTACGTTGATGACATTATTTTTGGTTCCACAAACCCTAAATTTTCAAAATGTTTTGAAAAATTAATGCACGGTAGATTTGAGATGTCCTTAATAGGGGAAATGAAATTCTTTTTAGGACTTCAGATCCACCAATCCCCACGCGGTATCTTTATCAATCAGGCCAAATATACTTTAGAGATTCTAAAAAAACATGGTATGGAAAAAGGACAAAGCATTGGTACACCAATGGCTACGAAACCTAAATTAGATGCAGACTTGAGTGGTGAACCCGTAGACCAAACTGACTACCGTAGCAAAATCGGGTCACTCATGTATCTGACATCTAGTAGACTGTGCAAATTTACGTTGATGACATTATTTTTGGTTCCACAAACCCTAAATTTTCAAAACGTTTTGAAAAATTAATGCACGGTAGATTTGAGATGTCCTTAATGGGGGAAATGAAATTCTTTTTAGGACTTCAGATCCACCAATCCCCACGAGGTATTTTTATCAATCAGGCCAAATATACTTTAGAGATTCTGAAAAAAGCACTTCTGGAGGAATACAGTTCCTAGGTGATAAGTTAGTCAGCTGGATGTCAAAGAAGCAGGACTGTACTGCAATGTCATCAGCAGAGGCTGAATACGTGGCGTTATCTGCAAGTTGTGCTCAAGTAATGTGGATGCGGACACAGCTTCAAGATTATGGCTTCAACTACAACAAAATACCGTTGTATTGCGATTCTCAGTCAGCCATAGCAATCTCATGCAACCCCGTACAGCACTCCCGTACCAAGCACATCCATACTCGGTATCATTTCATCAAAGAACAGGTTGAAAATGGTATAATTGAACTATACTTTGTCAGAACTGAATACCAATTGGCTGACATGTTTACTAAAGCCCTTCCCGAAGAAAGGTTTCAGTATCTTGTCAGGCGAATTGGTATGAGATGTTTGACTCCAGCAGAACTGGAGGTTCTGACAAAAGAATCTGCTTGATACTTCATCAAACATCAACATGTACATATTTTTGAAAAAAGAAAAATACAAAAATATAAAATTTCAAAAAGAAAATACAAAATCAAAAAATCAGAAAATGTTTCAAAAAATATTCTTCTCGACATGTCTCTTGGAATCGATAACATTTACGTACCTAGAAATGTTGATTAATATCGACACGGGCGTGTAAATGAAGTTCGAACAGGAGTTTCAAAAGTTTTCAAAACATGTCATTTCTAAGTTTTCTTAATGGCTTATGTGCAAATATCAGTACGTAACCCGGACTTCAAATAAAGGAAAGTTTATCTATAAAGATAACTTATCCTAACAACGAGAAATTCAACTTTTCTCGGTCTTGAGCTGTTCTTACCAGACATTCAAAGTTTTAAGCTCAAGAAAAAGGATAGTGTACGCATAAGTGCGCTTACCCTTAGAGTTGGAAGAGAAGTCTTCTAACATGATGTTTTTCAAAATGTTGAACACAATTTTTCAAGAATTTCTCACTGACAATTCATAATCTTTCAAAATTGTGTGTTCAACACTCCATCTTTCAAGGGGGAGTTTTTCGAAAAACAACATTTAATGAGTTTGGATACATCATCTCACGACCATTCTTATGTATTCAAACCATTCCCAAAAAGTCTCTTAATAACAACAAGATAATAATGACAATTCAATAGAATGATAGTTATAAGATGACTAAGTGTTCAACCTCAATTTTATATTCATTTTACAACTTGGTATCATTGTTTTTGGTGTCAAACATATGTAAAATTGAGGGGGAGCAAGTTTATGTTCCATGTAATTCATGCTAAGTAAAAGTTTTCCCCATGGTATTTCAAGACAAATTTTAATCACAAAGTATTTCAAAAACTAAGTGAATTAGTATTTAAAATAAGGGGAGAAATGTATTTAAAATGTGATCTTGAAAATAATAAGTGATCTTATCGACTCAAAGTGCTTGATACTCTTCGAAAAAGGTTTTATGGTTACGATCTCATACCCTACAACATCTTATTTCACGACGATTCTGAAGTCATAAGGTGGTAAGGTTAGGTATTTGTCCTATGATCCAACCAGAACCGGAGGGATCTACCCAAGGACACTCCATAGTTAGAAATAGCAGTCCTTAGGTATGATTGGAGATGAATGTGTATAAGGGAAGAATGCCGACTAAGATTGAGCTAACACTGGAACAATCATAACAAGGTGTTAGTAATGACGTCTTGGTAAGCATTGAAGGGGTTGAAGAATGAAAAAGAAATGTATGGATAAAGGGTGAAAAGAAAGAAGCCCTCCATATAACTTAGGCAGAAACCGGGTCAATACATATGCTGTCAGAATCACAATGTTGATTGCTGACATTGAAGACGACATCATGGACCCAGTGATGCAATGCACAACCCTTCCCAGCCATTCGGGTTTCTCTCAACAAAAACTTGTCTCATTTGTCACGGAGATACACACGACTTCTATTGACTTTCTCACTCTGAGTTAGTTGATATTGAATAGGTGGCAGTCTGCTCCAGCCTTCGATTACTAAAACCAAAATGCACTAATCGAGTCTAGAGCCAAGAGATCAATAATATAAATCTCATTAGGACACATTCCATTATGAACACTTGTTGAACACCAATAAGTTCACAAGCTATCAACAAGAGTCCTACGCATTATCCATGAGATTTTGCCAGAACATTCGAGTGATACTTATGTATTCACAATGAAGATGGAAATCCTGCTTGAGCGAACATCAAACAAGCTCTTGGTAGGTGACTTGGAAGATTCTATATGAAACTAACTTGTGTCAACTAGAAAGAAACGATGGTGCAATTCAATGTGAATCAAACTTGTTCCAGTAAATGAATTGACGGCTTAATCAGAAAGATATTAACTATCTGATTCACTCTTACTGTGTTGTTTGCTTTGAGACGTTCCGATAATGAGAACTAGCAAGCATGGTAAATCTAATACATCTGTGTTAGAAGATCCTACGCTTTGAGCTGGAAACCCTGTCAAGGAGATTCTTTGAATCTACCTGATCACGGGTACAATATTTATAGTGTAAAACAGTCCTACGGAACCGAAGGTTAATCTAACCAAATCCGGACGAATGACAAAGCCATATTCGTCCACACGCTTTATTGCTAACTGTTTTATTTCAGGATACATAAATATGGAGATGGTGATGCCTTATTCTAGCTGAAGACAGATTTATTACCACATGCTCATGCTCAAACTACAAAGACATACTGTAAGCATCGAGATTCAAGAATCATGAAAGCTCAAGAATTAAAGATAAAGACTTCCGCACAAACTCTGATATACATGATCTTCCTTCAAAGATATCAAGTCTATCAAGGGAGATTGTTAGCAAGCTTTCAAGATGATGCAAAGTATGAGCATGTTGGTCAAGACACAAGATCGCAAGGTGGCAAAGATGATCAAGATGGCAGGATAAAGATTTAAAGATCTTGGACGCAAAGACGAAGTCAAAAGACAATGACAAAGGCTAAAGATCAAAGATCACAAAGCATGAAGGAACAAGCCCACAACAAGATAAAGACCAAGACAAAGATAAGAGCTCAACGACAAAAGCAATCTCATTGATCTCACGAAGGAGTGTCAAAATAAACTCACTTCGGGGGAGATTGTTAGCCTCAAAATATTGAGTCAAACAATAGAAGTTCGTTCATTAATTATATTAGGTCTCGGTTATTTATATATTAAATGTTGTAATAGGCTAGAACGGGTATTGGGCTCATTTAATGTAATCTAATAGGTCACGAGTATCGGGCGAAAGCCCAAGTAAACTCGAGCCCAACCCAAGACAAACCCACTGCCTATTAAGCCTTCTATAGGCCGGCCCACATTGGGTATTTAAACCCCTCTCCATGTGTAGACATAGGGTTGTTGGTCTCATTTATATCTTGACAAGTAAATCAACCTCTACTTTTTCTCTCTTAACTTTCTCTCTCTACAATTCTTATCATCATCCAATCTTACTTTTCTAGTTCATCATAATGAAGTGAAGTGATTCTTGGGTTATCGACAAAATCCAAAAATACTAAGAATGAAACTTTGATTGAATGATATAAACTATGCGGAATCTAGTTTATACCACTAAGAAGTATAATGAATAGAACATTAACAAATAATAAGAACAACAAGAACAACAAGAATGATTACTAAACTTTCAGCTTCAATATAAAACAAACACTCTTAATAGTGTTGAGGTTACAAAACAACCTTGAAGCTCTGTGTTTTTCGTATAAGAGATATGATGTGTATGTTGATGAGATGCTAAACTAGATGCCCTAGGATCTCCTTTTATACACCAAGGAGTCCTAATGGGCTTACAATACTTTCCTAAGTATTTAGTCAAATGTATTGAATATAATGACTATGTATTTAATACTTTCCAAAGCTCGTAGTCAAATGTATTAAATACTTTCTCATAAATAGCTGAAACTTCTCAATCAGCATTAATCTTTTCAATCAGCATTAACTTGATATTAACTAGCAGTTGTAACTTCTTTCAACAGTATTAATTTTCTTACCAGCAGCAGTAATCTTGAACCAACAGTAGTAACTCTATAACCAACAGTCTTAAGTCCTTCAACAGTCTTAAGTTAGTACTGGCAGTACTAACTTACTCTAGTAGTACTAACTGGTTAATACTGGTAGTTGTAACTTATGAGCAGTACTAACTTTTGGATTAGCAATACTAAGTACACTAAGTTTAATTCCCAACATTTTTGCTGTTAGTTATACTTAATACTGCTAGGTATAATTAATACTGTGAAAGTTGCTATGGATTATGTTTTTCTTGGTTTTTGGACTAACATTTTGTAGAAAAAGCAAAGAAAAGTGTTAGATTATGTGGAATAAAAACAGACAGAGTGATTTGGTGACTAAAAGAATTGAGAAAATTTGTGAGTCAAAAAACAGAAAGAGAGCTATGTGAAATAAAAACAGACAGAGTGATTTTGGTAAGAAAAAGAATTGAGAGAATTGGTGAGTTGAAAAACAAAAAGAGGGTTAAGACAGAGTGTTTGGACTAGAATTGGAAGTTAATGCTGCTAGGCATAAACTTACTACTGCTGTTGGAAGTTAATGTTACTAGGCATAACTTACAACTGCTGGTATAAGTTAATGCTGCTAGGCATAAACTTACTATTGCTGTTAAAAGTTAATGCTGCCAGACATAAACTTACAACTGTTGTTAAAAGTTAATGCTGCCAAGCATAAACTTACAATTGCTGGTGAACGTTAATGTTGTTGAGGGTATTTTCATAAATACTTCGATTAAAAGTTTCATTCATTCATTTAATCGATTTCAATCTTTCAAATACTCTGTAATCATAAACCCTAACTTAATTTCATCATTCACCATCAAAACCCAGCACAAATGACGACCTTAAAGTTTTCTGATACTCATAACATGGTTGCGTTTTGGGCTAAACCCGCTAAAAGTGAAGGGTTTGAGCATATTGTGGATTTTCTTAATGCACACACAATAAAGTATGCTTTAACCGTTAATCCTACAATATATACTTCATGCATTGAACAATTCTGGACTACTGCTAAGGTTAAAACTATCAATGGGGAAGTACAGTTACAAGCCCTAGTGGATGGAAAAAAGATCATCATTACTGAGTCGATTGTAAGAAGAGATCTTCAATTAGAAGATGCTGAAGGTGTTGATTGTCTACCCAATGCTACCATTTTTGAACAACTCACACTGATGGGGTATGAAAAATTATCTCAAAATCTTACTTTCTATAAGGTATTTTTTTCTCCACAATGGAAATACCTTATTCACATGATTTTACAATGTCTAAGTGCTAAGAATACTACATGGAATGAGTTTAGTAGCATTATGGCATCTGCAATTATCTGTTTAGCTACAAACCAGAAGTTCAACTTTTCAAAGTACATATTTAAAAGTATGGTGAAGAACTTGGATAATGTGTCTGGAAATTTTTTGATGTATCCAAGGTTTGTACAAGTGTTTGTGAATCAACAACTTGAAGGGATGCCTGCTCACAAGATAATTTATATTGTACCCTCTCACACTAAGAAGATTTTTGGAAATATGAGAAGGGTGGGAAAAGGCTTTTCTGAAAGGGAAACACCATTATTCCAAATAATGGTGGTATAAGCTCAAGCTGAATTGTGTGAAGGTTCAACAAATCCCACTGATCCCCATCACACACCCACCATTATCCAACCATCAACATCTTAACCTCAAAAGAAACAAAGATCAAGAAGGTCAAAGAAAAATGACACTAAGGTACCTCAGCCTAGTGGTCCTACAACCAATGTAGCAGATGAGGCTGTTAATGAGGAGATGGATGATAGTTTGGTATGGGCTACCACTATTGTTTCTATCTTAGAAGCAGAGCAGGATAGTGGTAACATCATTAAGACCTTATCCAAGGCAACACCTAATGAAGTTGGTTCCTAAGGAACTACTTTAGGTGGTGGTCCCATGTGCTAAGACACCATGGGGGATACAATTGCTCAAACTAGGTTTGATAATATGTCTAAAACATCCAATGATTCACTGTTCGAAGGAGTTAACACACCTCGAAGTGATGAGGATAGACTAAAACTTAATGAATTGATGGAATTTTGTACCAAATTACAACAAAGAGTGCTTGACCTGGAGAACACAAAGACTGCTCAAGCTCGGGAGATTACAAGTTTGAAACTAAGAGTTAATAAGTTAGAAAAGAAAGGAGGGTCAAGAACTTACAAGCTCAAAAGATTATACAAGGTTGGTAGATCTGCAAGAGTGATTTCCTCTGATGAAGCTAGTTTGGGTGATCAGGAGGATGCATCTAAACAGGGGATGAAAATTGATGACATTGATAAAGATGTAGAGATTACATTAGTTAATGAAACTCAAGGGAGGTATGGTGATGATCTAATGTTTGATACAGGTGTTCTTGATGATGAAGAAGTGTTTGCAGGACATGATATGGCTAAAAAGAGATTAATGTGGCTGAAAAGGAAGTTAGAACTGCTGATCCAGTTACTACTGCTGGTGAAGTAGTTACTACTGCCAGTGTTAAGATTAGTACTGTCAGTCCAACTGAAACTATAATTGCCGATGATTTGACTCTTGCTCAGACTTTAATATAGATCAGAAGTGCAAAACCCAAAGTCAAAGGGGTTGTGATAGGAGAGTAGAGTGAATCTACAACAAGAATAAGACCTCAACAACTACCATCAAAGATAAAGGTAAAGCTATCAAGGAAGAGCTTGAGAAACCAACAAAGAGAAAATATCAAATTAGGCATGATAAGGAAGTGGCTTAAAGACTTCAAGCTCAAATGCAAGCTGAATTAGAGGAAGAAGATAGTCTTGTAAGACAAAGAGAAGAAGAAGCTAACATTATTTCGTGGGATAATATGCAAGCAATGATAGATGCTGATTATTAAATGGCTCAACAAATGCAAGCAGAAGAACAAGAAAAGTTGAGTATTGAAGAAAAGTCCGAGTTGTTTGTACAACTCTTAGAAGTAAGAAAGAAACACTTTGCAGTAATGAAAGCTCAAGAAAAGAAGAACAAACCACCAACTAAAGCTCAAAAGAGAAAAAAATGTCTACTTATCTGAAAAACATGGCTGGATACAAGCACAATCAATTGAAGAACAAAAGCTTTGATGATATTCAGAAGTTATTTGACAAAGATATGAAAAGGGTAAATACATTTATAGATATGGATACAGAATTGGTGGAAGGTAGTGAAGTAAGCGGTGAACCAGAGATAGTACAAGAGAGCAGTTCAAAGAGAGCAGGGACTGAGCTAGAACAAGAAAGTATTAAGAAGCAAAAGTTGGATGAGGATAAAGAAACAACAGAGCTTCAAAGACTAATAGAAGTTGTTCCTGATAAAGAGGAAGTATCAATTGATGCTATTCCTTTGGTAACTAAGCCTCCAAGCATTGTTGACTACAAGATCCATAAAGAAGGGAAGAAAACCTATTACCAGATAATCAGGGCTGATGGAAGTTCAAAGATGTACTTAGTCTTCAGTCATATGCTCAAAATCTTTGACAAGGAAGATTTGAAATCCTGTGGAAATTGGTAAAAGCTAAACATGGATCAACAAGGCCATAGGAGGGCTATGAGAGAGTGCTATGGGGTGATCTAAAGACAATGTTTGAT
>BQNB010091783.1:5546-26785 GCA_026074375.1 Tanacetum coccineum | reverse complement strand
TCAAGTATTAGAATGCTTAATCCTTAATGCCTACATCTCTTTATGTCTTTGTAAAAGTTTTGTAAAGAATTAGTACTGTTAGTGTGTCAGTTAATACTGCTAGTACAATATTAAGACCGTTAGTCATAACTTAATACTGTCAAGAAGAAAATAGTTTGGAATGTGTTTTCTTGGTTTTAGACTAACATTTGTAGGATAAGCAAAGCAGTATGAATAGATTGGACAGCTGAAAAAGAATAATCTCACAGCTGGATTGTATGTACGAGAATTTTGTGTCAATTAGTGGGAGACTTGTGGTTAAACTTTAGGATGATAACGGGTTCAGTCTGATATTGAGTTCTGCTTAATGGTTTTAACTTTCCTTCATGGGTTATACATAGATATGGATCCTCATGAATTCTCGCATGTCTATCTAATTATTATTAGTGTGCTTGTGGTGAATAGAGGCATGTTAGTGTATGATTATTGGAGATAGAGTTACTACTGTTAGACAAACTTAGTACTGCTAGGCAAAAAGTTAATACCGCTAGTGTTAACTTAGCACTGCTAAGTTACCGTTTCTACTGTTTGGCAGTGAAGTCAGTTATCATTAATTAAATATAACCGTTGAGATATTTTTGCCACTATTTATTCAGTCGAACATATCAAAACCCTTAAGTGGCATCTATATTATCTCAATTGCTCTTGTCAAACTCTCACACCATCATAATCGACCAAAACCCAGAACCATAATCAAGTTTTACTATTCTCATCAATCTCTAATGGCAAACTTGAAATTATGTGACACGCATAATATGGTTGCTTTCTTAAAGAAGCCTCAAGGAAGTGATGACTTTCATTAAATAGTAGACTTTCTAAATGGTAGCTACATCAGGTATGCTCTAACTAAAAATCCAACTATTTATGTTTCTCCTATCAATCAGTTCTGGCGCACTGCTAGTACCAGAACACTTGACAATGGAGAAATAGAGATAAATGCAACAGTTGATGTCAAGATAAGACTATTACTGAAGCATCTGTCAGGAGACATCTTAAATTGGCAGATGCTGATGGTATTAGTACTTTACCAACAACTGAAATTTTTGAACTTGCTTTAATGGGGTATGTGACAGATTCTGATAAATTAACTTTTCAAAAAGGTCACTTTTCCCTACAATGGAGATTTTTTATCCATACCATCTTTCATTATCTAAGTCCAAAGAAAACTTCTTGGGAACAGTTTAGTAGTAACATAACAATTGCTATAATTTGTTTGGCTACAAATAGAAGGTTTAATTTTTCTAAACTAATTTTTAATGGTATGGTGAAAAACTTAGAGAATAAATATAAATTTTTGATATATCCAGGATTTTTACAATTGTTTTTGAACAAAGACTCTAGACTCAACACTTCTCATAAGAGACTTTATATTGCTTCTGCTCTAACACACAAAGTTTATAGCAATATGAAAAGGTAATCTATGGGTTTTTCTGGGGGTGGAAACAGCATTGTTTCCAACAATGCTTGTTAATGAACAATTATCTCCAGGTGAAGGTCCAACAAGCCCAGTTGGGACCCAACACACACCCACTGTCATTGAAACATCTCCACAACTCTAAAATCTATCCATCGCCTATAGGAAAACTAGGAATAGAACAAGAAGAATAGGCATTAGGATACCTGAGTCCAATGTTCTATCAAGTGTTGCAGATGAGGCCATCACTAAGGAGATGCATGATGGATTGGGGAGGGCTACCACTACTGCTTCTAGCTTAGAAACAGAGCAAGGCAGTGGTAACATTTTTAAGACCCAAACCAATGCAACACTATCTAGGCCAAGTTCTCCAAGAACTAGCTCAGAAGGTGGTCCCTGGTGCCACGTTACCATAGGGGGTAGTTCTGTTCAGGCTAGGCCTGAAAGGCTATCTAACTTACCCAATGAACCACCACTCGAAGAAGGTAACACATCTCGAAGTGAGGAGGGTAGTATGCAACTTTTGGAATTGATGGATATATGTACAAAACTGTCAGGCAAGGTTACAGCATTGGAAAATGAACTCAGCAGCACAAAAGCTGTTTACAACAAGGCCCTTATCACTCTTACTAAAAGAGTAAAGAAGTTAGAGAAAAAGCCCAAGCTTAAAAGAAGAAGTGCAGTTGTTGATTCCTCAGAGGATGAAGAAGCCAGTTTGCATAATGAGGATTCTTCCAAACAGGGGAGGATGATTAAAGAAATTGATGAAGATGAAAATGTAAACTTGGTCAAAAGAAGTAAGCAAGGGGAGGCACATGACACAGTTAGGCATAGAATGGAGAGTGATGATACAGAAGTAGTGGATTTTAGTACTACTAGTCCTTAAAATGATGATGATGAAGTAACTCTTGCTGAAACATTGGTGAATATCAAAATGAGTGCAATAAAAAATAAAGGTAAAGCTATTATGCAAGAGTCTGAGCCTCCAAAGAAACGCAAGAAGAAAGAGATGATACAGATAGGTCATGATGAAGAATTAGCTCAGAAGCTGCATGCTGAAGAATTAGTAAAGGATACATCAAGACAAGAACAAGAAAGGTATGATTTAGAAAAAGCCTTGGAATTACAAAAGCAATTAGATGAAAGGGAAAAAATTGTAGCTAAATCTCAAGCTCGTGATATTGATTAGAGTGATCCAGATGTGCTAAGATATCATGCAGTTCAGAACAGGTCTTTCTCTATAGCTGAAGTAAGGAAGAATATGTGTATATATTTGAAGAATCAGGGAGGATACAAGCAGATTTATTTCAAGGGAATGAGCTATGCAGATATTAGACCTATATTTGAAAGAGTATGGGATCAAAATCATGCTTTTGTACCTAAGGATTCTGAGATTGAAAAGGAAGTTATTTCTGATTCTGAAGAAATAATTAGTATGATCCATTGGCAGTTAAATCTTTAGTAGTTAGTTGGAAATCTTATTGCAAAGAAGATGTGGGATACTATGAGATACATAGGGCAGATGGAAGTTACAAGACTTATATGTTCTTTAGTGAGATGCTAAATGATTTTGATAGAGAAGATTTGATTGTGCTGTATAGACTTTTTAATGAGAAGTATGCATCTACAAGACTAGGTTTTGATGAACTAATGCTATGGGGAGACATGAAGATTATGTTTGAACCAAATGATGATGATGCAGTCTGGAAAAATCATCACAGTCAAGAGTTGATAGAATGGAAACTCTATGATTCTTGTGGGGTTCACTCTTTGATGCTAGGAGAAGTAAGCATTCATATGCTAGTTGAGAAGAAGTATCCACTTCCACAAGATACACTTATGAGAATGCTTCAATGGAAACTTCATGTGAATTATAATGTCATTGAGATGGCATATAAGCTTTTAAGGTTTATCAGATCTCAACTTAATCAATGAAGATGGCGTGTTTGGAAGCATCCTCAGCAGAGTAGACTAGAAGATTTGATTCAAAAGAAACTTTAGATTTAAGGGTAAATCATAAGTTTAGGGAGGATTGTTGGGAATAAATCTTCACAGGTTATTACTTCTAGTTTAAGGAATTAGTACTGCTCAGATTATAACTAACAGTATTAACTGAGTTAATACTGCTAGCACAAGATTAATACTGCTAAGTGAAGTCAGAGATAATAGAGATAAAGATTACTTAAAGATAAAGATTAGAAGTTATTTATAGAATAGATTGTATCAAAATATTCTATAAGTTTATGTTTATCTTTAGTATATGTTGTAAGCCGACTAGGACTCCTTAGTCTATAAAAGGAGGCTCTAGGGCATTAGTTGATATAGAAGTTTTCATAGTTGTTAAGTCGATTAAAAGCTTCAAGGTTGTAAACCCTAGTACTAGTCAAGAGTACTCATATTATTGATCATAATAATATTGGAGTGTTTGGTTATAACTTTGTTCATTCACAATTACTGTTTTATTCATAATACTTCTAGATATTAAGGTGTAGATTTCGCATACACTTTAGTATACATACAAAGTTTCTACAAGTTATTTTGGATTTATCCAAGGTAATTTAACCTTAGACAAGCTAAGGAATCAATCAAGGTTTGGGATCAATACCATGCAATTGTTGAATCCGACTCTCAGGTAGCTATTTCATTCTCATCTATGGATATAGTCCCACCATGAAGCATTGATGCTCTTGTAGCTGATATTCGTTTGTGGTCGAAGAACATGAATTTGACTTTCTCGTGGACGAGTCGACATAATAACAAAGTGTTACACAGCTCGTTTAGCATCTTCTTCCACATTTTCTTTTAGTTGGGATGTATCTTTTCCGGTTGAACTTACCTCGTTAGTGAGGAGTGATGTTTATTGTTCTTAACATTTTTATAGTTTTTATAAAGTTTGTTTGTTCAAAAAAAATTAAGTGCTGAATTTTCTAGCCCTACACATTCACTCTTAGCACATGCAACACTACAAAAACATGTTTCTTTGTTAATCGAATAAAGCTTATATTCATATTCATAAGTATTATTTTATGGTTTTTATATAATATAAAATACAGAAAACAAATATCTCAATCTTGTCAATGGTTACAAAATGTTACTGTGAACTAATATGATCATGTTAAAAAAAACTAATATGATCGAGTTTAGTATTACCGACCATTAAATAGTCCATGTGATAAACTTATCCTATGTCAGGTTTTGCTCAACCCAACGTTAGCATTCACCCAATGCGATAAAACTTATTAAGATTACACTTAGATTTCCGTACTAACCAAAGTTTTATTTACATTAAAGTTAGTAAAATATCTACGCGACATTTTTATTTCTTAACTTTGGTTTACAGTTTGCGTTTTTTTACCAAAATGACCATTTAAGAAATGACTTTTCTTGTAGAGACCATCAATATCTGACATTTTCATTTTAACCAAGTTGACTGCGCTAGTTTTGTGATGATCTTCTCGATTAACACGTGTCGAATAGTGGTTCAATTTTGAGTTTTACTTAAAAAAAATAGTAACACGTCATTGATCGCGCTTCATAGGGAGTGATTTAATTTTTTTTTCAATGCTACAGTGTTCGAACAGTAAATAACAAAAAAAACAAACCCTACCCCCACACACGTCATAGAATGCGCATGGTCTTTAGTGATCAATTTTTTTTTGTTTTTTTGTATGCATTGGGAAACGTATTTGACATAACAATTCATAACTTGATTGACAATTGCATGGCATGCCAGTATTTTTTTTTGTGTTTAAGTTTTGTGCATGTATAAAAGAGACTATATCATATCTAACATCTGCATATCAAAAGAATCTGTATTTAATTCTATTAAATTTTATCGAAAGGTTACAAGAGTTGGTTTGATTTTGAGAATAAGTATAGCTAAGTTGATTTTTTGTTGAAGTGTTTTTGTGTATTTGGTTGTGGTGTAGTTGTGTTTTTTGGTGGTTTTGAGGCGGTGTTGCTCCGGTGATTATGTGGGTTTTCTAGTTGGTTACTGCGTGTATAAGATGGATTTGAGCAATTACGAGGTATAATTTTTTTATGTTAACATATCCTTTATTATTTATTTGATGTTTATATGCGTAGTAATACATGTATATTTTATTTTTATTAATTTAGGTACCCCGTGTTCTTGTGACATGTAGAAGTAGGTTAGGTTTGATTAAAACAATTAGAGAAAAAATTATTGGCACTTCACGGGAAGCATTATTTAGGAATACTTGTTTTGGTTGTTTTTTAGATCAAGATGATTGGACTGAGAATTGTATTTTAATACATTTTATGTTAGGTCGTCAAATTGAGTTATTAGGTGATGAAACGGATATTGTTCCTTTGTATTACCATATAGTTGATAATTTTCAAATACAATTTGGGAGGGAAGAATTTTGCCTTGTTACTGGGTTAAGGTTTGGGGTAGAGTATTCGGATGACTATGACAACGATGAAGATCCTATTCCTTTTAGGCGACGAGTGTTTCCGTCATCTCTAGATGGTAAAGCTATAACAGGCAAAACGGTGGAAAAATTAATTGATAGCGAGTTGTTTAAAAAATTACACGACGACGATGCTGTTAGCCTTTGTTGTGTAGACATTTTGCAGTTTGTCTTATTAGGTTTGGAGGATAGACGTAGGGTCCCAGATTTGATTCTAAGGTTAGCAATTGACAGAGATGGTTAGGACAAGTATCCTTAGGGTTCGTATGTTTGGCCGACATTATACTCTTAATTAAGGGATGAAAACGTTAGACGTTGGCCAAACGTATATGCCACTGAGGCGAGCAAAGATGTTGATAAGAAAACGTATTCGATATTTAGATTTACTTGGGCATTCAAGGTATGTCATAATTTAGTTTATAATATTTAATTGGGCATTTAAGGTATATATATAACGTAAACTAATTGAAACAATTTATTTTTTAGACGTGGATTTGGGAGTCGTTTCGAGTAGGGACGAATGAATATTATAAACGTCAGAGGCGTTATCCTAGAGTAGTTGCTTGGAGTTCCAACAAGAAGTTTTATCTAAACATGCTCTGTGGTTTTTTACATGTGAGTTTTATTTAATTTTATAGTTTATTAATTTGATTACATTATTTATTTCATACTTAATGTCCTTTTTTATTTTAAAGGGACGTCTACCTGCTGAAAGATTGACACCAGATGAGATTGAGGCTCGATCGGATTGGTGGGTTTCGAGCAGGGCATACTTTGACGGTCGTATTAGTGAAGCAGGACGAATACCTCGTCATTTAAACTGTCAAAATCATTATGAAGTTCCATTAGAAATATATCTACAAATTGAGGAAGAAAAAGGGCGATGGATCAAATGTTGGAAAAGGAGGCTGAACGGGAAAAAACGTATGAGCAAATGCATAAGTTTATGCAGGTTATGAGTGTTGGCCCGGTGCGACAACCAAATAAAGGATCGATCGTTGTCGATAAACATTATGGGTTAAGCGATTTTAGTGAATTCCAAAGTATGCATGTAACATATTTCTGGATTTAATTATCATAGATTTTCTCCTAGTTGAAATCTAAGTAAATATTATAATTTTGTATTTCCATAGGGTGGTCTTTCTTATTTCCCGACCCAAGGAAACAACTCTTTCTTTGAGGTGCCCACACGATTCCTTCTTATGGTCATAATATGGCTACGCCAAACTGGCAAACCCCAATGCCATCGCATCCTGGTACATCTAATGGGTAAACCCAGATGCCATCGCGTTTGGCTACTCCAAATTGGCAAACCCCAATACCATCGCATCATCATGATGCTGGGTTATTCAACCTGGTAATCCTAAAATTATTTACGATTCTGCTTCTATAGTACTAACCATCATGAAGTAATAAATGTTTATTATTTGTTGTTTTTAGAATATATTGAATCGAGCAAGAAGGGAAGCTCGTCCAAGAATGTATATGTTGAGTCCATATACGAATTTGCCTCCAAGTACAGTTGTACCTAAGAAACACGACAATAAAACTAAGAATAAGAGTAAGAATGCCAATTTATCAGCTTTTAATCTTGGGAACGCTTTTGATGAAGACAATGTTAGAGGGGATGACTTGATGTTTTTGGGTGAACATGAAACTGGTCATTGCTTAGTGTATGAAAATGTAGACCCTGGTAAGGTAATTGTTAGTCTTCTATTTAATTTAATAAATAAAGTCAACCAATTATGTCTATTGACATTGGTTTTTAACTTGGGTTTTTAGGTTAGGAGAGGAAATTATATTGACTGCATGGAATTCATGTTAAACCCATATGATGTGTATTTAGATTGTCATATGATGGGTTATATGGTTCCAGATTACTTTTGGCATCAACTAGTTCCTCACATGTGTATGCCTGGTAGTCACAGCCATGAATGGGCCAACCAAGAGGGTTGGTTGTCCGATCACGTAAGTTTATTATTACAAGTTTAATAAAGGAGTATTTTTATTTTTTTCCTAAAAGCAGCTATTTATTTTGTTAGTATGTTTTGAATCAGCACATGAATGCATTGATGGAGCTACTAATTAAAGGGAGAACACAAAATAACAGATGGACAGTGTCTAAGTCGGGGACATTATGTGTACATCCGGAAAATAAACGGTTTATGATAGAGACGGATCAACACATAATTGGAGCATTAGATGGTTCAACGCGTCTGTACCCAGCATGGAGTGATGTTGATTGGGTACTCATTTATGTTCAAAATTTTAATAGCTTTTATGTATGAATAGTGATGTGTTTCAAAAGCTTTAAATTTATAATGACTGAAAATACCAATTTTATTATAGGGAAACACACGGGTAAAAGTATAACCCACGTATGCAGTATAATCTTTTTAGATAAAACCAGGTCGTCCACAGAGATTTGAGTAGTGTTTAGATAATCAGAAAGAAAAATAAACTTTAACTTAAAAATAACTTTTTGTTTTACCAATGATAATAAAGATGACTACTCGGATAGTTAAAAATAATTTATAAGTGTTGGAAATGATCTTAAATATGGAACCTTTAACTCATAAAAAGGATTTCTCGTCAGAAAACGTTTTCACAAATTAACTTGATTAACTGAAGACTTATATTTAGTAGACTAAACCAAATGTGTCACTCAAATAGTTTAGTTACTTATTATATCAAAACTTATTTTATTTATAAATTTACGAAAGTGAATTTGTCAACATAGACGATAAAGATCATAGACAAATCTTTAAAATCACATAGATCATAACGGTTCTTTCGACCTATACCGGTATGATTATATAATCTAAGATGATAAGCAAAAAACTGATAAGATAAGATATAACAGGATTGCAACATAAGCTTGAGATTAAAAAGATCACGATCATACCAAACACTTAGTCATTATAATAACGTCACTGAGTAGTCATGAGAGATTTATCCTCTCATAGCTATGAGGTTCATAACATCTCTTGATTTAATAATACACTTCATTATTTCGCTAAACTAGTATGATGATCTTCTTCGTTATTTGATCTTGATTCTTCAAAAGGGTGTGGTTTTTATGCTTTGTGAATGTGGAAAGTGGTATGTGTGAGTTGAAGAATGGATGAGAGGATTGATTGAAGGATGAAGTAGTGGGATGAGGGATGAATGAAATGTGTGAAATTCATCCCCTATTTATAGGCTAAGTCAGGGTTAAAAGTGTGACGCACAAAGTTGTAAGTGCGACATACTTGGTGATTAAATGCTAGGGTAATAAATGTTTATTGAGAAAGTGCGGCGCACAAGGTTGTAAGTGCGGCGTACTTAGGGAGTTAATGCAGTAGCATTTAAGTCTTCATTAATTCTTCATAATCAGGTGGGAAGTACGGCGCACAAACTAGTAAGTGCAGAGCACTTGTAGAGTTAATGCTGAATTTTGACCAAGTCTTTATTTCTTTGACTTGAGGAAAAGTGTGGCGCACAATTGGTAAGTGCGGCGCACTTGTGGAGTTAATGCTGAATTTTGACCAAGTCTTTATTTCTTTGACTTTAGGAAAAGTGCTACGCACAATTGGTAAGTGCGGCGTACTTTTGCACTTTTAGAACTTGAATTTTATTTCTTTCTTATATGTTGTATTCTTTAGCATATGAATACTCGATCTTTGTTGTGTTTTTTGTAACACCCCCAATAACACAAGATATATATAGAACGACCAAAAAGTCGTTTTAAAACTGATACATTGGATTTAACAAATATTTGATACATTTTTCTAATTTTTTTGATTTTTTTAAACACTATACGACGAAACTCGGTGTAGTTTCACCATCTTCACGATCATAATAATTTCGGATAATTCCTTCGGTAATTTCTTCATTCTTCAGACGTATCATTAATTGCGATAGTAGTAAAAATACATGAGTTTTGACTATAATATACATTCCCATTTGCGATGTGCAAATTCTTCCAACCATACCAAAGATAGAAAGTTTTGACACAAGACTCAGGAAATATATACTTTAAACTTTAAGCAACTAGAAATTGTAAAATAAACTTAATCTAACAGGGTAGGTTATGGCGTAAAGGTGTAACGAAATAAACAATTGGTATATTTCCTAAAGGATTGGCTCTACGGGTTGTTCTAGGGGTATCTTACTCTTAATGTGAGAGTAACAAGAGGGTTTATACGGGGGTTAAACTAACCGGTGTAGTTAGTTAATAAGCAACATGTAAAGGGTTTTTGGGTTAATCATAAAAATTTAACCAATTTAACAAGTTACTCCATCTAATATCCTTAGTACTTCAACATTACGGTCTAGAGGATATACAGCCAAGTTCTAAGTTATACATCACACACACTCATATTTTTGAGGAATTTGGGTAATTAAAACGGTAGGTTAATACTCACAATATCTAATTATGGTTATTGTTTGTGCGGGTTATGTAACAGTAATTTCACAAAGTTATTCTTGACTTTTTTTTAATTTGTGCATATTTTAAGCATTTTAGTGTGAAAAATAGGACAAGTAAACATTCTAATTCCCATCCCCCACTTAAATTATATGTCCTTGTTGTATAGATAAAACATTAAATACAAGAATTAAAAAGAATTAGAATGAGAAACTCCTCTGATATTTGCTCGTGATTCTCCATGTTGATTTATTAAGCAAGAATTCCAGATTGTAGATACTTCACCAATATTGTCGATTTCTTGGCAGCTAGGTCCTGTATAAATTCTCAGAAAACAAATGCAATTCTATCTCCGTGTATTTGTTGCTTAGACTCGAAATAAAGACCTAAAACTGTATAGGAAGTCGATACGCCGTATCCATACCCCAGGATTACGTGTATGATACCTGTGTTGAATACGTTGTATTCGTTTAACGAATACGCCGTATAGACTGTGCTGAAAATAAAGACCGGATAACGTCCAAATAGTCAATACGCCGTATCCATTGGGTTTGGATACGTCGTATAGACAGTGTGGGAAGACATACTCGATAAGAAAATTGAAAATACATTCCGGGTTATCTCCCGGCAAGCACTTTTGTTTACAGAAAAGTCTTTAAGTTAGACTTGCCCCAATTTAATCCCATCCTTATAAAACAACTTGGGGTCGAACGGGATGCCAAACGGCACATATAAATTCTTGATAAGATTTAAAAGCATCCCGTTGTTAAGAAGATTACAAGTCATGATATTAACATTTAGTTTCTTGATAAAAGTTTCAGTTTTGAAAGATTTAGTAGATGTATCATGACTTGTTTCCAAAAGCTTATTTGACCCTTGTGCATTGACATTTATTACATTAGGTAATGGTATGACAGACATATCCCCTGAAGGTTGCTCAATATCAATTTCATCATTACCATTGTCCGTATCCGATTTTAAATCATCAGGATAAATCACGTTAAAAGGAAATAAATCATTAAAGTATAAAACGGTTTGTTCCTCTTCATCACATTCGGACAATGATGTTTCACTTTTCAAATCGATATGTTAAGGGCTTGAAATCGGTTCAGTTAATAAATCTGATTTAGACGTTGGAGCATCATTGTAAACAATGGCTAGAAATTCATTCTCAAAATCTTTAAAAATGAAGTTAATCATCAAAAACAACTGACTGTAGGCTCGGGTGGTGGAGGTGAAGGCATGACTTTTTCATTATCATTTTCCGAATCCGTTTTCAAATTATTGGTAGAGATTAATTTATAAGAAACTGAGTTTTTGTCAAAAACTACCGTGTAATCTTCATCATCGGAATCGTCAAATGAAATTCTAATGTTAATTTCCTCGTTAAGAGAACTTACCGTGGGTTCACAAGAAAGCATTTTTTCAGATGATACCCCGTTATTAAAGGCTATAGCTGGGAATTCGGTTTCAACGGATCCGAGGTCGTGAATGTCTTCATCATAACAGATTTTACCATACTTAGCAGTTTCCCAGTTAAACACTTTCCCACATTTTTGTGCTTTTTCTTCCTCGACCCTAATGTATTTTTCCATAGTAATATTTGGATCGTCCATCCTGAAATAAACTTACTATAAAAACTGTTAAATAATCAATACGTCGTATTCAGTGAACTGAATACGCCGTATCACACAAACAGAATAAGCAAACAAGCAGGAATATAAACTACTCTAAACTATACTAATCCTAAGGGTTAGATCTAAATGCTAAAAACCAAAATATAAAATAAAAATCAAGATTGATTTTCACTCCCCGGCAGCGGCGCCAAAAACTTGACGTGTCATTGTGTAGGTGTTTTAAGTATCAAGTTTTACTATTTATTTTATGCTGACTATACCTAAAAACAACACTTTAACGGGCAGTGTACCCGGTCGGTGGTAGATTCATGGTAAGTAGGGTGTTGAACACTTGAAGCGAGGTTAAATCTCTCAATTTATTAATATTTTGGTTTACTAATCTAAGTTAATTCAAATCTAAGTCAAACCTATGCTAATCCTATGTTAGTTCTAATTCTAATTCTAACAAGTAAAAGGGGGGTTTCAGCCTGAGAGACTGGCACGGGTTTGGTGGTGACTATAATCAATTCAAGACACTTTAAACCACGCAAGCAAATTAACAGAAGATAAAAGAGTGGTCAAGCCTTATAATAGAAACCTGTATTAGCCATCATTAATCCGATTAGAAGTTGGTTTGTTTATTCAGTGCAATGATTTTTTTTTTTAAATTATCTCGATGATAGGTGGCATATATTCTTAAGACATTAGGCGGGATTTCATCTAAGAACTTAGACACATTAATTTGTCACAATTAGCATCGCATAAAAGATCCTATGATATTGCTTATAATTCATCTAGAGAACAACACGGTACGCGTTTGTGGGTCATACTAATCTAGTCATAGAGATTTATCCCACTTACAGCTAAATGGTAATATGTATTAGGTGGTAGTCCACCAATCCAACTATACAATTGATCAAAATTATAGTTAGTTTACTAAGCAACCACTACAACGGCCACAAAACCAGTTCAATCATCTTGTTAAGCCAGAAGCGTATCCTAGCGCGAATTTAGCAGGACAATATTTATGTATCTATGATTCTAGATGTATAAATCACTATATGGAGAGCCATCTCGGCATCTACATTACTTGGTCCGTATCACTAGATCTAGTTGAATGATAAGTCGCATATTAAAGCACATAAACACGTATAAATTGATAAACATAAACAAGCATACAACAATAAATTAAGCAATCGAGATATAAACAAAACCAAACATTTAGATCTTCATAATAATGTCTAATACCCGAAGGTATTAGCCTTCAAACATCATAATTAATACAAGAGTAATGGCTTAGCCAAGGTAATCTAACCGAGTTAACGAATGATACCAAAAACTGAACGATTACAAAAGTATAAGAAATTACACGTTGTCTCCTATGGATTGGAATGCGTTGCAAGACATCTTCTGCTCTTTTTCTCCTCAGAAAATCGACTTTTGTGGTTTAGGTATCAAGAATATGATTTAGCACACTTAAAACGTATTTTTAAGTTTTTTGTTTATATGGTCTGGAGTCGGTGTCGATACGGCGTATCCAATGTGTTGGATACGGCGTTTGGGGTTTTCTTAGAGTAGGGACCACATTTGATATCTTCCAGAATATTCACGTTTTATATCTCCAATACGGTGTATTAGTCTTCTCTGGATATGTCGTATTGATCATGTTTCCTTTGTGGTCTTTGGTGAGTACGTCTCTTGAATACAGTTCTGGATTAAGGATTTGAGCTTTGCCATCTTCATCCAACAAACAGGTAGTAAACGACACTTTTGACCTTATAGTGCGCTTCGAAATGGTGTGGCATGGATGCTAGCGTGATAACTATTGTTGTTTGTAATACTCGACTATGGCAAATGGTTACCCAACCCTTTCCAAAATCGATCGCACAAGCAGCAGCCTGATCCTCGAGAGTTTGAATGGTCCTCCTCGCTGTGTCCGGTCTGTTTGGGGGGGTGGATGGATACGCAGTACTCATTATCCAAATTAGACTCAGTATTCTGAAGTGACCTCTAGAAATTGGATGCGAATCTCGGGTCACGATCAAAAAATTGATGGAGCAGGTATTCCGAGGTTCAGTGACTCCTCCTTTAGGTACGTTCTTGCAAGTTTATCTAAAGGATCAGTCTCTTTCATCGGTGTGAAGATCGCAAACTTAGTGAGTCGGTCCACAATCACCCAAATGGTGTCGTAGCCTTGCGACATCTTAGGAAGCTTCGTAACAAAATCCATAGTGATGTTGTCCTACTTCCATTCAGGTATCTTGGGTTGTACCAACAATCCTGATGGCCTTTGATGTTCAGCCTTGACCTTAGCACAGGTCAAACACTTGCTAACATAGGTGGCGATGTCGGCTTTCATATTGGGCTACCAATATAGCTTCTTCATATCTTGGTACATCTTGTCAGAACCCGGATGGATAGAGTATTGTGTTTTGTAGGACGCGTGCATGATACCGTCGCAAGCGCATGAACAAGGTAGCCAACTCATGCAATTGAGGCATTGGGTTCATCTGTTACGGTTGGTTTCCAATTTCCGTCCTAATAGCCTCTGATATTTAGCAGTTTTAACCAACATCTTCATTCTTGATGTTCTCTGGTTTCCGTGCTTCAGTCTGAGCCTTCAAGATTTATTTGGGAAGTTCCAAACTAATAGTCATAACTAAGGCTCGAACTCTTAACGGTGGTTCTCGTTCTTTCCTACTTAAAGCATCGGCAACGACATTGATTTTCCCGGGTGGTGATAACGGATATCGTAATGTAACACTAAGCAACTTAACCTCATCGGCGTTTTGTCTCATGTTTTGTTCCTTCTGATAAGAATGTGTTGTAAGGCTCATTATGATTAGTGAAGACTGTACACTTGGTTCCGTTATAGATAGTGCCTCCTAAATCTTGAGAGCGAAACACTACTGCTCCAGTTCCAAATCATGAGTCTGTTTAGTTCTTCTCATGAAATTTTTAATGGGTGATGCATATAAGAAATCACCTTTTCTCTTGGCATCAACCACAACGCCCAATACCTTCTTTGAAGCGTCGCAGTATGCCTGATTGAAATCTTGCTTCCTCAGGTAAGGCCAAGGAATTGGTGCACTGCACATTTTTGCTTTTTCAAACAGTGAAAAGCTGCTTGTATTTATCGCCCCACTTCAAAACTTGACCTTCTTCTGAGTAAGTTTGTCTTTGGTTTGGCGATCTTTTGAAAACCCCTTCATAGAATATTCGATTTAATTGCCCAGCATGAGCTAAAAAATTGGAGAATTCTCCGTTGGTGACTTGGAGATGTCCAATCTTCAATGGTATTCAATCTTGATGGATCCACAGAATTCCTTTTACTATCGACAACATGACCGAGGATAACTGTACCTTTGGGAAATTCCAAAATTCACACTTGGAAAATTTGGTATACAAATCCTCTTTCTTAAGCACTCTAAGATTAGCTTAAGGTGATCTTAGTGTTCTTGCATTGTTCTTAGAAGATATCGAATATCTGTCAATAAAGGAAATCATAAATTTATCTAGATAGGGTTTGCCACCGATGATAAGGTCACATGAATACGAAAGGTGAGTTTGTTTAAACCAAAACGGCATAACTTGAAATTCGTAATGGCAGTTACGAAGTTTTGAAGGCGTTCTTCGGAATGTTCATCTTCTCGAACCCTCCTGTTGGTGATAAACTGCCTTTAGGTCGATTTCGAGTAACACTCGAACCCTTGAAGTGATCAAATAAATCATCATTCTGGGGAGTGGATGCGGTTCTTCACTATTAGTTTGTTTTATTCCGATAGTCAATGCAATCAGAATGATCATCCTCTTCTTAACAAACAAGACCCAGAGCTCCCAGGGTGAGGAATGGGTCTTATAAAACACTTTGTCGGATCTAGCTCTTTTGTTGCTCCGATAACTCTTTCATTTCGGAAGGCCGGCCAATCGATAAGGTGCCCGTACATACAGGTGCAGCACCATAGGTACCAAATCAATTTAAACTCCACTTGTGAGTCGGAGGAAAGACCCGACAAAGTCCTTCAAGACATACTTCAGGAAAGTCTCGAACTATTGGTACGCCCTCAAGTCGCTTCTTCTACGACTTGTCTTCACACCTCTTTTGTAAGTGACATTTGCCAAAAAAGATAGGGAAATCACTTTTTGGCATTGTACTTCTGCGTTTTATGCACGAAATGATGTTTAATGTTTTGTCTCTTTTCCTGGTTACTTCCTAACCGTGTTATGATTAAGGTTTTATTTCTCCAGGGGATGCGAACATTCTTTCGGCACACACATATGACCGGTTGGTACTTCGCCACCAATATACCGATTATAGCATCGAAACTACCAAGTTCTACAGGCATTAAGTTTATGTTGAATGGGTGATTTAGTAAATTTTCTAATGGCGAGCAAATTCGATAGCAAAAATTGTCATAAGGCGACTAGTGATGTGTCTTGGCTTCTCGGCTTAGGATTTGGTATAAGATGATGCTGACGGAGTGAAGGTCTGCTTAGTTGATATGGTTACTAATTCGATTTCCAAAAGTAAACACGTTCTATGAATACGCACACAAAACATGATATAAGTAGAATTTTTTTTTCTTAACAAGAGGTTTTTAGAGTTGGACTATCTCAGCTACGGATTGGTTCCTTCATGAATTGTACATAGTTGATCAGGCCATGTAAATTGAGGGAACTAATGATGCATTGCTCATTTTCGTCAAAATAGCGTTATAATTTCATGATATTCGTGAGAGTAGTTTGTAAGAGTAAATAAGGAACCTAAGTTAATATTGACGAAATTCTCCTAATACGATAATTTGATAGATAATTTGAAATCGTTCGTACAACTGAAATTTAAGGGAAATACAACGCAGAACTCATTAGGAAGATTAAAGTCTAACGATAGTTTCACACATAGATTTATTAGGCAAAGCGACGAAACTTTTTCTCTTTTAAGATTTGATCTCATTCTTTAATGTTGTTTGGGTCTTGATTGGTAGTTTCCCTTCTCTTAAGGCTTGCACCGCTCAGTGCTCCAGCACCTTTGTTGGGTTGTTGGTTTTGGTTCTTTCGCTTTGGGCAATCACTCCTGCAGTGCCCTTGATTCCCACATTCATAGCAATAGCCTCTATAGTATTAGCCACTCGATGGGCTACAACCCGCTCAATTTACTCAACACTCATCCCTTGATTAACAGTTGTCATCATTTCTTGAAATATCCACAGGGATACAAATGTATATGAAGTTTCATCCAGGGAAATCATGCCACTCCGTGATCCCATCATATATGTAAGGTGAGACACGTTATGCAGAGATTATAAGATAACGAAACCATGCGTAAATAACATCCTATCATACATGTTGGCATGATCATAACCAACAGGTAGTTAATACTTAATAATCGTTTTCATGAGTGTTAAAAGAGTACAAAGCTTTTGTATTATCACTTCCAATCGGGTATTTACTAAGTTTTAAGTGGGATTTTTAATACAAAACAAAGTACACTGACAAATCTATTGTATATGGGCCAGGGTGCCTCTCAAGTTTCTAGATGCTCGCATCTTATGTTATCTTTAATGACTTATTATTCTTTGGTGATGAATAAAGGTAGTGCAACATAAATCTTAGTAATGCATGCCTCTGTTGGTTGGTGATCGTGGAGTAGGTATTAAATAGATATCCGTAACTATAAGGGTTTGGGTCTCAAAAGACAAGGGATTGGTGTGGGTTGTGCGAGAGGTGGGTGGTGTAGAAGCATAATTATCGTCTCAAATGCCTCTGTATTCTCGCTTGAGGGGGCATGTCATCTTTAGGTTCAGCAAAAAGGGTCGACCGAAGTTAGTTGTGCTCTAAACCTCTCGTCCTCCTCATCCTTCTCAACATCATCATATAGTTGTCATCATCAGATTTGACCTCATATCATAATTGTTCTATCCGTCAGGCCAAGATGTCCGCAGGGGATCTCCCAGGGGTCCTCCCTTCATCCTTTTCCAGGATCGGAGTTATTTATGAGTCTGCAATGTAGCCTGGTGATAGGGACTGTAGGGATGAAGGGCATCGCACGGATAGAGGCTGATCCTTTTATGGATCCCTCTATCTCTCTCATCAGAAGCTCACTGGAATCTCTATGGCTCGGAATTAATATAAACAGATGTGTAGGTAACCGTCGATAATGAAAACATAACTGCTTGCAACGAGCAAAACTTAACTTATATAAATATATTATATAAGGCTGGTATGGTAAATACGAGTATGCACTTATGGCATAAATGAATGATGGTAAGGTATCATATTCGATAGCTTAATGTTTAGGTAGCGCTTAGGACCTACAAGCTTATCGTACTACCTTGCCTAAAGAAATTTTCCCCTATTATATCTATAACCCTTATATAAATAATTGTAGAGTTAGTTGGAAAAGATGAATGCAAAACTCCATCTTTGTAGTATATACAATATACCTTTTATAGTAACCATACAACTCATAATCATGAACACGTATTTGCATCATGTAAGCATCTAGTTAAAAAAACTAGGCCAAACAAAACTAATGTATGTATCGCGTAAAATCCTCCTTTTTATGAATGCAATGTTTGGAAAAACGATTATTAGTGCTCAGCAAAAACCATTTGACCTGGTTCTCTATAACCTTGGCTCTGATACCAATCTGGTAACACCTACCAAAATTGGGTTGAGCAGAAATTAGGTTCTCCGGGGCGTGTCTACTTCATAGATCATTTAACACAAGCTATATATTAGAACGACCAAAAAGTTCATTTTAAAACTTTACATTGGATATAACAAATATTTTGATACAAATAGGCCCTGAAGCTTAACTTGTTCCTTATTCATTATACAAAGATATGGTTCATACACATGAGTTTCCAAAAATTAATACAACCATATATTTAGCATGTACATCCCCAAAACAAAATCACCAATTGTATACTTGGCACCTTATGCTTACTGATCTTCTGAGAAAAACATTTGATTTTAATAATGTCAACATAATGATTGGTGGTGAATTCATAGGTGGGATAAATCTTAATATGCTGGACCGCACGACTTTACCCCTGATAATGCAACACATGAGAATCAACCAAAACCAGTTTACATTTTCCTAAGCTCATGACACTGAAGCTCGATAATCTTTCTTGCAATAATATATTTTGCAATTTCTGCTCGATTAGATGTTAACCCGAAACATCCCTAAATTCGACATGCTATACGTTCGTTCCCGGTGATAGCTAGTCACCCGAACGGGGAGGTCGTTTCCAAATAGATCTTATTAATAAACATTGTAGCTCAATAATGTAATTAACTACTACATTATGCAATTGACAGTTCATGATAATGGGCTCAACTTGGGGTTATCGATTACCTTTAGGCAAACATCGTGATCAATATAAAATATCCACTTGGTCCCATATTATAAAACAAAGCATATTTTCCACCCACTTGTTTATAAATCTTTGAAATAGTTACAAATATGGGGGGGGGGGGGGGGGGCTATGGACTCACCTTGAGTTCTGATAATCCAAATATCGTAGTAAAGGTCACGTTAAAAGATTGAATGCAACCTAAAATTATTCATAAGGTCGTATAAGTACCATGTACTTCGATTAACTATCATCATATACTTGTTAGTTTTATTTAGTTACTATACATAATATCGTTCGGGCTTTCATATTAAATGAGGTCATGTAGTGAACGTATGAGACGTATGAGGAGCTAGGACACTTTAAATCGTAAATCCAGCAACTCGTCGATACGCCACCCCGAAGAGGCCTCATTATGAAACTCCCTAGTAATATAGTACTTTGATAACCACATATAATTCTATATAGCTCAATCACCAACTAATGGTTTTGGTAAAATTACGTTTAATTAGTTAAAACGTTTATAATTATCGTTGTAGTAAATATAGCATAACTTTTGCGTTTTAAGCCCGATTTTGACGTTTCTTATGCCCACGCTTTCGTATTAGGACGAGTTATCATAATTTGACATTTTCATATTTTTGATCCTCTGATGAACAGTACTTTTACTGTTCACATCAGTTATAAAGTTATTTTTATAGTTTTAGTTATCGTAAAACCCGTAAACGTCGTATTTTATTCGTTATAGCTCCGTTTTTAGCGATTCTTTCGAGCACGTTCTTGTTATTGAAAATTCTATCAATTTATAAGGTTTACAAAAATAAAAGTTTCTGTCATGAATAGTGTTTTACTGTTCATAGTTTATAAAATTATTTTTATAAACTTTTAATTACCGAATACTCGCGAAATTCATAACTTCTTCATTATTAATTGAAAAATCATGATTCTTATCATTTTGGAATTCTAAAAATATGTATTATTTGTTAAAAATACTAAACTAGCTGTTTGATATAGTTTTTATGAAAGTTATTTTATAAACCCTTTTTAATTAACGTATAACTCGTTTTTATCGTAACTTTTTCGTTATTTATCCGTTCGACAAGTTTCTTACCTTTTCGGAATCGTCATGAGTCGTACTATTTTATAAAAATGTAAAATGGACAGGTTGTAGTTCGAGTTTAAACAGAAAGATTGGATGTTTATATTGAATCCATATGTATACTTAGTTTTTATACTTTTCAACCTTGTCATTTATCACAAGTCTTTCCCTATTCTTAATATACTATATCATACATATTATATGATCCATAGTTCTTATATTGTCTATTTGTTTAAGTCATTAAGTCCATAACAACTTTTATAAACCATAACATATTAAGTGATCTTTTAAAACCCTAATTTTGCATTAATACTTTTTAAGCTTAACCAAGATTGTAAATCACTTATGTGTCCATTTTAACATGATGTCATTAACATCATAAGATATATAAAAGTGTACAATATGATGACAACAAGTAAAAACTCCTTTTTACATGATCAAAATCCTAAATGGTGATTCAAGCTATAAAGATATAACATATGCATATAATGATAAATGTAAGAATATAAAGAGTTCTAGATGACCTTATGATGTATGAAGATGATGACAATCAAGTGCTAAACCCTTGTTTAGACTTAAAATCAAAGCTTGCACAATGAAAACCCTAGTTTTCCTAGTGAAAACCCTAGTTTTCCTAGTGAAAACCCTAGCTTCCCTTTTCTTGATTAAAGCTTGAATATGGTTAACCAATGCTTGGAACCATCTTAGAATACCTTAGATATGATGTGTATAAGTGTGTATGGGTTGTAGAAAAATTGATATGGATTTGGTATGGTTGTTGTTTGTAGCCGTGGGCTTAAAGGAGAGCCAAAGGAGGGTTTTTGATCTTTTTCACTAAGTGTTTTGCTATCTATGAGTTATCTCTCTTG
>BQNB010091782.1:0-26785 GCA_026074375.1 Tanacetum coccineum | reverse complement strand
AATATTTTGATACCTCGTCTTAATACTAAAGCGTGGACATAAGAAACGTAAGAAACGGACTTAAAACGAGAAAGTTACGCCGTTTTCACTAAGGAGATATTTATAAGCGTTTTCACTTTATAAATATGATTTCACTAATACGATTAGATGATGATGTAGCTATATAGAATTATATATGTTATTAGTTAATCAAAGTGCTTAGTACTCATACGACCTATAATAATTTAGGTTGCTTGCGGGCGTATTTGTGACGCATTTTCACGCATTTGATTTACATTGTTAACTCATCCACTCGAGGTGAGTTCATAGCCCCACGTTTTACATTTTAATGATTTACATGTTTTAGGGTGAGAAACATATGCATGTTTTACAATTGGACGCAAGTGGACATTTTGCATTACGATTACGTGTTTGCCTAAGTAACGATAACCCTCTAAGCCCATCATTATAAACTGTTAATTACTTGTTGTGAGCGCGAATGTTAAAAATAGATCTATTTGGGATTGGCATCACTGTTCGGGTGAGCCATGCTCACTGTGCCGGTATATCGGACAATGAACGTATACCATGTCAGACATAAGATGTTGCGGGTTAGAACATCATCACGGGCAATGTTGGTAATTTATATTGCAATTCATAGATGTCGAGCTTCAGTGTCATGAGCTTAGGGAAACATAATCACATTTTATGATGTTTGCATCTGTTGCATTATCATGAGGAATTCTTGCGGTCCTACATTATACATTTTACAAACCTATGAATTCACCAACATTATTGTTGACGTTTTAAGCAATGTTTTCTCAGGAGATCAATAAGGTGAAAGACCAGGGATACATTGATGGTCGATATTTTAGAAGTCATATGCATAAAAGATTTGGTTGCATTACATTTTGGGGATAAATCTGTTATGGACTAAAATCTTTGTATTTTAAACAATGAACAAGTGAAGTTTCGGATTTGTGTAACAACAATTTGTTAAATCCAATGTATAAGTTTTAAACGACTTTTAAATGGTCGTTCTTATATATATCTTGTGCTATTGATCTATGAAGTACCACCCCAACCCTTATTCCGCTGCGACCCAGTTTGGGGGTGTTACAGATTGGTATCAAGAGCCAAGGTTATAGAGAACCAGGTCAAATATTTTTGCTGGACTATAACCGTTTTCAAACATTGCATTCATACAAAGAGATTTTCATAGGACATACATACACTAGTTGTTGCATTAGTTGGTTGGACTAGATGCATTCAAGATTGATATACATGTTATTAAATACTATGTATATTATATAACTATAAGATTCTTATATTAATACTTATATAAGCTACTTTTGATTTTCAGATATTGTCATGTTGGATTCAGAGGATTCTAGAGTCACCTATACGGAGGTATCCAGTCCATTTAGAGGTTTGTCAGACATAGGATCTCCGGGAGTCGATGGACTACCCATGATGCTAGAGGACCCTTATGTGGAGGACGCTCTTCAGGCCCCACCATCTCCTGATTATGTGCCGGGTCCTGAGTACCCACCTTTACCAGAGTTTGTTCCTGAGCCTATATATCCAGAGTTTCTGCCACCAGAGGATGAGGTGTTTCCCGCTGAGGAGCAGCCACTGCCTGCTGCTGTCTCACCTACTGCTAACTCACCAGGATACATTACAGACTCTGATCCAGAGGAGGGTAAGGAGGATCCTGAGGAGGACCTCATTGATTATCCTGCCGGCGGAGGAGACGATGATGATGATGAGTCATCTGATGATGACGAGGATGATGATGATGATGTTGAGGAGGACGAGGATGAGGAGGAGGAGCAGCACCCAGCTTTGGCTGACTCTGTCCCACCACCTGTACACCGTGTTACTGCTAGGATGACTATCTGAGAGCAGGCGCCTACACCCTTTTGGTTTGAGGCAGTGATTGCTAGACTTCTTGAAATACCATCACCTCCACCATCACCTCTCTCCCCATGGTCATCACCACTACCTCAGATTCCCTCACCACCACTACCAGTGTCATCACCAGTACCTGTATCACCTCCACCACTACCTGCTAGTCCTACTTATCCATTAGGATTCATAGCTACTATGATCTGACAGAGGGCCGAGTCACCTTCTACTTCTCATTCATTACCACTACCACCACCTATCATACTTTTACATACCAGGGCATTTGTGGCCATGATGAGAGCTGCAACACCATCCACCTATATCTTAGCATCTCGATCAGAGACACCACCATCAAGGACACCACTACTCCTACATATACCTTTACCCACTCCATCACCACCTTTGCTTCTTCCCTCTACTGACTGTAGAGAAGGTGTTTCTGAGGTTACATTGCCACCTTAGAAGAGGTTGTGTATTGCTCTAGGTCTGAGATATGAGGTTAGTGAGAGTTCATCTGCTCCCACTGCTAGACCCACTAGAGGTTTTAGAGCAGATTATGGATTTGTTGCTACTTTGGATGATGAGATTAGGCAAGATCCTGAGAGATATGTTTGTTATGGGAATACAGATACTTGGGATGACATGGTTGAGGACATGTAGGGGACACTAGTTGCGACTGCTGTAGCATGACTGAGTCAGTAGATGACAAATTTTGTCACCACTGTTAGACAAGAAACATATGAGATATATGTGAGACTGGATGATGCACATGATAACAGGTCATTGATGAGTTGTCGGCTCAACATGCTATTTAGAGATAGATGTGCTCATGCTCGCACTACTTTACTCATGGAGAGAAAGGCTAGACTTTCCCGTGAGGCCTGGGGACGGTCGATGGATGTTAATGACATCACCCGTTCTGAGGTGAGAGCACTAAGGACTACTGTATTAGCACATCAGATGAAGATTACAGCCTTGCGAGCAGCAGACCGCGCTCGACAGGCATAGCTTGTGGAGACACTGAGACTGATGAGTACACTGCAGACACATGTGACAGTAGTGTAGGGACAGCAGGGACCCGCTAGCAGTCCAGCACAGACCGAGATACCAGAGGAGGCCGGTAGTAGTTCTTAGATTGGTTTTGTTGTAGCTATGTTGTATTAGCCTACTAAGTATTACGGGGTAACTCCCGGCTAGTAAAGCTTTAGGTTGTTTATATTTCATTTTGTAACCTAAGGGTAGTGATCATTTTGTAACCGAATCAGGTCATGTATGTTTCCAAATTATATATGAAAAGGATGTATTATGTCATGTCTGTAATCGAATTTATTATAATGAATGTCGATTTATTTACACCATTGTTAATTTCAATTCAGTTGTGCATTTCACTGTGTGATGTGATCTCACTTTATTTATTGAATATATGTCATGTCATGGTTATGATTTTATAAAATCTAACGGGTATTATATTTTCTTATAATTAAAGAAAATGGCACCAAAAAGAACCACCAGAGCCAACCTCGCCGATACCACTGCCACTACTTCTATGACTAACGCCCCACTTAAGGCAATGATCGACCAAGGTGTTACTGATGCTTTGGCAGTACGTGATGCTGACAGAAACACAAATGGTGATGACAGCCATAATTCAGGAATGGGTGTTAGAAGGACATAACGAGTTGCTAGAGAGTGCACTTACCCAGACTTCATGAAGTGCCAACCTCTAAATCTCAAAGGCACGGAAGGAGTTGTCAATTTGATTCAATGGTTTGAGAAAATAGAAACTGTGTTCAGTATAAGCAACTGCTCTGTGGAAAAACAAATCAAGTTTTCCACTTGTACTCTTCTTGCAGGTGCTCTAATGTGGTGGAACTCCCACGTTAGGACTGTTGGTCATGATGTTGAGTATGCAATGATTTGGACAGACCTGAAAAAGAAGATGACTGATAAGTCTGCCCAAGGGGCGAGATTAAGAAGCTCGAGGCTGAGTTGTTAAATTTGAAGGTGAAAGACACCGATGTGATAGGTTACAACCAATGTTTTCAGGAACTGGCATTGCTGTATGTTAGAATGTTTCCTGAAGAATCGGACAAGATTGAGAGATATGTCGGTGGTTTGCCCGACATGATCCACGGAAGTGTAGCAGCATCACGACCTAAGATAATGCAAGAGGCGATTGAAATAGCAACTGAACTGATGGATAAGAAAATCCATACTTTTGCTGAACAACAGAGTAATAACAAAAGAAAGCAAGATGATAACCAACAATAACCACAAAACAACAGGCAGAACACTGGCCGGGCCTACACTACAGGATCTGGTGAGAAAAAACCTAACGGAGGATTTAAACCTCTGTGTCCTAAATGCAACTATCACCATGATGGTCCATGTGCTCCCAAATGCCACAAGTGCAACAGAGTTGGCCATCTGGCCCGCGACTATAGAAGTCCTACAAATACTAATGCTAGTAACAATCAGAGGGGCACTAAGGCAGGTCAGAAACCTACTTGCTATAAATGTGGAGCCCAGGGACATTTCAAGAGGGATTGTCCAAAGCTGAAAAACAACAACCGTGGTAACCAAGGTGGAAATGGCAATGCTCTAGTGAAAGTGTATGTGGTAGACCGTGTAGGGACAAACCCATACTCAAACGTTGTTACAGGTACATTCCTTCTAAACAACCGCTATGCTTCTGTCTTATTTGATACTAGTGTCGATAGAAGCTTTGTGTCTACTGCATTTAGCTCCCAAATTAATATCACACCAACTAACTTAGATCATTATTATGATGTTGAACTAGCTGACATGAGAATAATTAGGTTAAACGCTATCATTCGGGGTTGTTCATTAAATTTATTAAATCACCTATTCAACATAGACTTAATGCTCGTAGAACTTGGTAGTCTCGATGTCATAATCGGTATGGATTGGTTGGCAAAGTACCAAGCCGTCATTGTTTGTGCCAAAAAAATCATTCGTATTCCCTAGGGAAATGAAATGTTGATTGTTCGCGGTGATGGAAGCGACGAAGGAAATGAGACTCGTTTGAACATCATCTCGTGCACTAAAATGCAGAAGTACATGCTAAAAGGATGTCCTATCTTTTTGGCACATGTTACTACAAAGGAGACCGAAGACAAGTCAGAGAAGAAGCAACTTAAGGACGTACCGATCATTCGAAAATTTCCTGAAGTATTTCCTAAGGACTTGTCGGGTCTCCCTCCAACTCGACAAGTGGAATTCCAAATTGATTTGATACCGGGTGTTGCACCTGTAGCACGGGCACCTTATCGATTAGCTCCATCTGAAATGAAGGAATTGTCAGACCAACTCTAAGAACTTTCTGACAAGGGCTTCATAAGACCCAGTTCCTCACCTTGGGACGCTCCTATCTTATTTGTCAGGAAGAAGGATGGATCGTTTTGAATGTGTATCGACTACCAAAAGCTGAACAAGCTGACGATGAAGAATTTTTATCCACTCCCAAGGATCGACGATTTTTTTGATCAACTACAAGGATCTAGTATTTATTCTAAGATAGACTTGTGATCAGTTTATCACCAACTTCAGGTACGGGAAGAATATATTCCAAAGACCGCATTCAGAACTCGATATGGTCATTATGAGTTCCAAGTTATGACATTTGGCTTGACGGACGCACCAGTGGTATTTATGGATCTCATGAACCGCGTGTGCAAGCCATTTTTGGATAAATTTGTGTTTGTCTTTATTGACGATATTCTCAGCTACTCCAAGAACAAGAAGGAAGACGAAGAACATCTTAAGGCAATTTTGGAATTGCATAAGAAAGAGGAGTTGTACGCTAAATTCTCTAAATGTGAATTTTGGCTTCCTAAGGTACAATTTCTCAGCCACGCGATTGATAGTCAAGGCATTTATGTGGATCGTGCCAAGATCGAATCCATAAAAGATTGGGCATCTCTAATATGTGACAAATCACATATCCTTTTTATACCAAAAATGGCCTTAAAATGAACAAATTGTGCAACTTATGCTTGTATATTGCTTGTTTTGTCATTTGTGATGTGTAGGTACGGATAATGCAAAAATCACAAGAAAAATGGTCAAAACCGGACAAACACGAACACGGGAATGGATAGAGTGCACAAGAGCCGGAAAGTTTCTAGCAAAGGTCAACAAAGTCAACCCATGGTCAACAATGGTCAACTCACAAAAAGACAAAACCCTCAAAATACCCAAAAGAGCCTTATTGTTAAATTCATTTTCACTAAAAGTCCTAAAACAATAACACCGTTAGTCCTTAACTATTAAGGGACTAATGGTCGTTATCTCTTTATAACAAATCCTTAAATTCCTAAACCGAGCCCAAATAAACCAAATAGCCCAAATACTCACCCCTTTTATATCTTGGCCCAAGTTAATTCGTTTAAACCCCGGGTCAAACATAAACCTATAAAAGTAAAAATAAGCGGGAAAAGTTGTTGTTACTGTTCATCGTCGTCCCAAGTAATTACCCTGCTCAAATCAAACAGGTAAATCTTAATCCCACTTAATCCAGCAAGGAAATAAAGATTCCAAGTACAAATTGGCATCTCAGCAACTTAAACGTCATCAAAGATCTCTGATTGGTCAAATTGGGTCAAGGAAGGACACGCGGGATTTCGAACAAACACACCTTAATGGGAAATTTTTCACTAAAAGCAAGCCAAAAGAAGCACAAGGCTCTGACACAAGGAATGCCACGCTGGCAATTCGTGTGATCACATATTAATCCAACGGTGAAGACAGAAGATCTAATGATTGCAAGGAATGAAGGGTTTGGATTAAGAGGAGCATATGAGACCTAAAAGCATCCTCCAACCCCTATAAATACAAGGCTGCCTCACTCACATACTATCTTTTTTTCTGTTTTTAGTTTTTACTAGTTTTTTATGTAGCTCTTAATCTTGTAATTTTCTTTTAAGCTTTTAGTTAAATGTAATTTCAATTTCAATAGTTTGTACTAATTTCAGTTATTAATAAAAGTTGTTTTTTTCATTTAAGCTGGTTTATCAATTCTGTCTTTCACTATTTTGCGAAAAAAAATGTTTGAATAAGCTTTTGTTACTGTTCCATAAGCTCCCAAAGCTACTCATAAGCTACTAAAAGCTTATATACTTGAATTTTAAATGGAATTGGATGGCTGCATATAGAATTCAAGTAGGTAATAGTGCTTGAGGGTCAAGCTTTAGGATTAGACTAGGTATTGGAATTAAGCTTAAGCTTTAAGCTTAAACTGCTTGTTTAAGCTCTATTAAGAGCAAACACCTCTATTTAGCTGAGGTGTTAGGTATACTTTTCTTTATAATTCCAGTTTTACCTTATTGTCATTTAAATAATTTAGCTTATCTCTGCATAATTGTTTATCCTGCTTATTTCTGTCTGCTTATTTCTCTTAGTGTAGCTTACTTATGCTTATTGTAGTGGTCTTATGCTCATAGTGCTTAATAATTAGTATTAAATTTTATTTTTCTATATTCTATCTTAAAATCAGTGAAAAAAAAACCAAAAACATTAGCATAATTTGTATTTTTGATTTTCTAGCCTATTTGATTACTTAAATCAGCTTATTAGGTCTTATATTAACTTATTGATATCTGGTATCTAAACATTGATCAATAAATCCAAATTCATAAGCTTAAAATGAACTTAAGTTACTTTAAGGGGTGTTTGGTACAAGGTAGCACTAACTAAAGTTAGTGCTGCCAAGGCCATTTGGACCTTAAGGTTGGATCAATTTCAATTATGGATTTATGAGTAAGGAATTAAGGTGCTTAAAGGTTAAAATCTCGTTTTCAATCAAGTTAGTAGATAGTTAGTAGATTCTGTTAGTGTAGGCTTAGTTAAAATAGCATTATAAGCTCAAGTTAGTTTTAGCTAAATTAGTAGTTTAATTTACACTCTTTTTAGGGATTTTAATAGTATAGAGTTAAGTTTTGTAGCCTGCACTTGTTGGTTTTAAGATTTGGCTGTTTCATGTGCAAACTGCATCAACATCATAAAAGGCCAATAGGCCATTTTCAATCTTTAAGTTCAGACTTTTTAATTAGTTGTTAGGTCTTCATTTTTAGTATACTAGTAGATTTTAGGCTAATCTTCATTTGTTTTAACTTATGTTAGTCTAAAAAGCTTAATTGGTAATCAGTTTTTAGCTTACAAATTAGCAATTTGTCTTTTCAAAAAAACCAGAAGTAACTCAGCATGTACTGAGTAAATAAGCTATTTTTAAATAGTTTTTTTCTTTGTCCATTAGCTTTTCAAAATAGTTTTTAAGACCTGTTTCAAGTAGCTAATTGGTCATAGTTTAAGTAGGTATAGGGCTTATAGTCATAAGGATCCAATAGCTTATCTAGAAATAAGCTTAAAGTTTCCTCTAGGGACTGTTTGGTTAGCAGTTTATACCAAAGTGCTTATTTGTGATTTTTAGCTTATTGCATTAAAGTTTTGTTTAGTTACTGTCTTAACTAGCTTATTAGGTTAATATTAAGTTGTTTATAGCTTTTTAGGTACAGGATTCAGCTTATTTTAGCTTTTCATAAAAAACCAAAAATATCAAATATAGCCTAAGTAGCTTTTTCATTGAGCTTTTTCTTTGCTTAATTAAATTTCAAAATTTCTTTTGTTTGCTTTTTCAAATAGCTTTTAGGTTAAGTTTTAAAGTAGTGTAGGGCTTATAGTCATAAGAATCTTTTTGAGTGCTTATAATTAAGCTCAAAAGGTGCCTTTTGGTCTGTTTGGTGCCAGTTTCTCTTTAAGTGCTTATTTGATTTCTAAGCTTATTGCTTTTAGTACGTTGCTTATTTTCAGCTTATTAGGGTAGACATAGTTTCTTATAGCTTATTAAGTCTTAGTTTTAGCTTATCTTAGTTTCTAGCTTATTTAGTTTTGTTAAAAGTAAAAAAAATGGTTAAGTGTAGTTTGTCTGATTTTTAAGCTGTTAACTAGCTTATTAGTGATTTAGAAAAAAAAATTATTCTCACAAAATAGCTTATTATAAGCTGTTTTACAACTTTGCTTTTTAGGTTTTTGCAAAAAATAAAAAAAAGGGGAAACCTAGGAAGTCGGGGGTGAGCAAGACTCGAACCCCCGACCTCAACCTAGTCTCTCCCTTTTATAGCACTTAACACGCACACCCTTCACCACTGCGCCCTTGGGACTTTTACGTCTCAAGGTGAATTTAATAATCTTTTAATCCTTTTTTGAGTTATAGTATGAATAAGCACTTCGAGTGCTATTTTGATTTTTCCCGGCTTATTGGGTTTAGCACTTTAGGATTTCTTATTTTTCCTGCATCCTGTTTATCATAAGCTATTTTTAGAAAAAAATTAGGATTTTTAGCTTAAAGTTTTATATTTTTTCGTGAATAAATTTTGTCAAAAACTTTAAAAAATCATAAAAATTAGAAAAATAATCAAAAATATAATTTTCATTTTTATAAAATTTTCTTTTATCATATTCTAGGTTTAGGTTGAAATTTACTTCTGTAGGGTTAATATTTTGAATGTTCACCTTTTAAAGAACAGGATTCGATCCCCGTTCTCGTTTTCTTCGTTTTTAAGCTTTAATCACTCTTGTTTTAAAATTTCCTTAGCATTTTTTTAATAGTCATTTAGGATTAGAAAAAGTTTAGATAATCACTTAGGGACTAATTTAGTTCAATTGCTTATTTGTCACGTTTTCTTTAATTTCCGTAATTTGAATTTAATTGCTTAGTCATTAAATTTTCTTACTTGCTTAAATTATTTTTGATTGTAGATTTAGAAAATTAATCCAAAAAGTTTTTACCAATTCAAGTCATTGTCCAAATTACAAACGATGTCTCAATTTCATAAGTCTTTGGGAAAACGACCCGGTAATCACTTACTGGTTAAACGTGTAGTATTTTTGTAAGATTTTTCCTACTACCTTTGTCCTCAAGGGTAGTTTTGGAATTTTCTATACTTTGGATATTATTACGTATATATACTTGAGACGTATCAAGTTTTTGGCGCCGTTGCCGGGGATTTGTGATTAAGATTCCTTCGTTTGCAGTTTGTCGATCGTGATTTGGAGAACCTTTCGTCTTCGAAAGTTACGCTTTTGAGAAAATCAAAAATACAAAAAAATTAAAAATATAAAAAGTAAAAAATATTTTTCTTTTCTTTTTAGTATAAGTAGAAGATTAATAAATAAGAAAAATACAAAAATATTTGCTCTTCCGGATTTTTCGATTTTTCTTGTGAATTTATGAATATAAGAAATAAAATTTTTACCAAGTTGGTAAAAGAACACCAACATATAATACTTTCAACTGAAGTATTATCCATCAATAAGTTCCCGAACTTAAGATTCAAAAATTTACCGTTTGTGTCACTTACGAAAAAGGCGCACCTCTTTTGTAAAATTTATTTTACTTAAGAGAGTTACCCTAAGTTTGTTGATTATTCGGTAAACAAAAATATTTTCTTTTATCATTTTTGTTTGTTTAGTGCATGCGCACTAGAAATTCCAATTTTCCAAATAATTCAAACGTAACCATTCCGAGACGTCGAAATAGAGGACGTGCTCCAAACGTAGTCGAACCCGAGCTTCGTACTATCGTTGAAGTTGCACTAATGGCGGAACGTACCATGGAAGAGCTACTCCGTGCACCCATGGAAGGGTATGGAGAATCTATCGTTTTACCGGAAATTAATGCGGATCATTTTGAGATTAAAACAAATTTGTTACAAGTAGTTCAAGCTAACTCGTTTCACGGATATTAGAGGGAAAATCCCCATGCTCATATCAATAGTTTCAAAAGGATTACCTCGACTTTACGATTTAGAGATGTGCAAAACGATGTTATTAAGCTTATGATGTTTCCATATTCGCTCGAGGGGAACGCTAGATTGTGGTACGAGAAAGAACCAACTAATTCTATCTTAACTTGGGAGGATCTCGTAACCAAATTTGTGAATCAATTTTTCCCTCCTTCGAAAACCACTCACTTAAAGAATGAAATTTCTCATTTTACACAAAAGTTCGAGGAGTCTTTTAGTGAAGCATGGGAAGGAATTAAGGAAATGCTTAGAGCTTGTCCCCACCACGGATTTACGGAGTTAACTCAAGTTGATACCTTCTATAACAGTTTAAACGAGAATGATCAAGAATCCTTAAATGCCACGGCGGGTGGAAATCTTTTGAGTAAGACAACTAGAGAGGCTTTGAACATAATTGAGAACAAATCAAAAGTTCGTTATTCACGTAATAAATCAAATGTTTCTAGGATGAATACGACTTCTGGGGAAAGTGTTAGTAAAACGGATGAAATAATTAATAAGCTTGCGGACCAACATTCGACCTTAGTTGAAATTGTTTCTGAAAAAGTTGTCACTCCCACTTCGGTTAAAGCGGTTGAGGAAATATGTGTTACTTTTAGTGGGCCTCATGCTTGGTACAATTGTCCTAATACCGATAACAATCAAGCTAGTGTTTGTGCGGCATCGGGTTCTTATAATCAAGTTAACCCTCAAAACCGTGTTAGTAACCAAATGGCACCACCAGGCTTTGCTTCGATGCAAAACAATGGTCAAAATAGGAATTATCAAAATCAAGGTCAATGGAATATTTTTAATCGGGGAAGTAATTTTCATGGTAATCAAGGTTTTCAAGCTCAAAATAATCATGCTCTAAATTTTCAAAATCAAGGATTTCAAAACCAACCTTTTCAAGTTCCTAATAATCAAGTTCAACAAGAGTTTTCAAATGAATTTTCAAGTTACAAGAGAACTAATGATCAAATAATGAGAAACATGCAAAATCAAATCAACTCGTTGAAAGGAGAAGTTAAGAATGAAATTCAAAACACGATGAAGACTCAACAAGCCGTCTTGATGAATCAACAAAATGTTATTCAAACTAACTTGCAAAATATGATAAGTGGATTCTTCCAAAACCAAGCCTCAACTTTGGGTACTCTTCCGAATAATACCATTCCAAACCCGAAGGGTGAGATGAAAGCGATCACTACTCGAAGTGGTTTTGCTTACGAGGGACCCTCGATTCCTACTAATCCTTCTCCTAAAAAGGCAGTGGAACGAGAAACCAAGGAGACAACGGATAAAGGGCAATCAAATTTCCAAGGAAGTACCGCTCACATCCCACCTCTGGTTATCCCCATTCCAATTCCGGAACCCGATGTTCCAAAGACTTTACCTAAGCTGAATATTCCATATCCTTCGCGACTTGATGCCAAGATTTGCGCTTTAACATTAGCTTCACGGACGCTTTATTTTTGATGCCAAGATTTGCTCCTACGATTAGGAATTTGCTCATGAATAAGGAAAAGTTGCTTGAATTAGCTAAGATACCGTTGAACGAGAATTGCTCGGCGATGCTCCTCAAAAAGCTTCCCGAAAAGCTAGGAGATCCCGGCAAGTTTCTTATTCCATGCAATTTCCCGGGAATGGATGTATGTCACGCCTTGGCTGATGTTGGTGCGAGCATAAATCTTATGCCCCTTTCCATTTGGAAAACGTTATCCTTACCCGAACTTACCCCTACTCGGATGACTCTTGAGTTAGCGGATCGATCCATAACTCATCCTAAAGGACTCGCCGAAGACGTTTATGTCAAAGTGGGAAAGTTCCACTTTCCTACCGACTTTGTTGTTGTAGATTTTGAAGCCGATCCTCGAGTACCTCTCATACTTGGGAGATCCTTCTTAAGAACCGGTCGTGCCTTAATTGATGTTTATGGAGAAGAAATAACCCTTCGGGTTGATAACGAAGCCATCACTTTTAATCTAGATCAAACTACGAGATATTCCTCTACAAATGATAAGTTAGTAAACCGAATCGACATCATTGATGAGGTTTGTGAGGAGTATACTCCGAAATTGCTAGGATTTTCTAATAAATCTTCGGGTGGCAATCCCACCCCGTCGTCTGAGCCTCTTACTTCTGAATTCATTTTAGAAGAGATCGAAGCTTATCTCAAGGATGATTCGATTTCACCAGAAATTAATCATGCCGATTGTGATCCAGAGGGAGATATTTGCTTAATTAAAAAATTATTAAATAATGACCCGTATCAACTCCCTCCGATAGACCTAAAGCAAGGAGAAATAATCAAGGCAAAATCCTCAATGGAAGAACCTCCGGATTTAGAGTTAAAAGATTCACCATCTCATTTGGAATATGCTTACTTAGAAGAAAACGACAAGTTACTAGTGATTATTACAAAACGTTTAAAAGATGTTGAAAAAGAAGCCCTTTTAAAGGTGCTTAAATCACATAAAAGGGCCATTACATGGAAAATTACCGATATCAAGGGTATCGACCCTCGTTTTTGTACACACAAAATCTTAATGGAGGATGATTACAAACCCACGGTTCAAAGTCAAAGACGGGTTAACCTAAAAATTTACGAGGTAATCAAAAAGGAGGTCCTAAAGCTCCTTGATGTCGGAATGATTTACCCGATCTTCGACAACCCATGGGTTAGTCCAGTGCATTGTGTTCCTAAGAAAGGTGGAATAACCGTTGTTACTAATGAAGAAAATGAATTAATTTCTACACGTTTAGTTACCGTGTGGAGAGTTTGTATCGTCTATAGAAAATTAAACGAAGCGACTCGAAAAGATCATTTTCCATTGCCATTTATGGATCAAATGTTAGAAAGATTAGCCAGAAATGAGTTTTATTATTTTCTAGATGGATTTTTGAGGTATTTTCAAATACCCATAGATCCCCAGGACCAAGAGAAAACTACTTTCACATGCCCGTATGGAACTTTCGCATACCGTCGCATGCCATTTGGCTTGTGTAATGCTCCCAGTACTTTCCAACGGTGTATGATGGTCATATTCCATGATATGATCAAAAAGACTATAGAAGTGTTAATGGATGATTTCTCGGTTTTTGGGGATAGTTTTGATTTGTGCCTCTCCAATTTAGAAAAGATGTTAAAAAGGTATGAAGACACGAATTTAGTTCTTAATTGGGAGAAGTGCCACTTTATGTATAGAGAAGGAATTGTGTTAGGTCATAAAATTTCAAAGTCGAGAATTGAGGTCGATCATGCTAAAGTCGATGTTATCGCTAAGATCCCTCACTCGACTACCGTAAAAGGTGTTAGGAGTTTCCTAGGTCATGCAGGTTTTTACCGACGTTTTATCCAAGATTTTTCCAAAATAGCTAGACCTATGACTCACCTTCTTGAGAAGGAAACACCATTTGTGTTTTCTAAGGATTGTATTGACGCTTTTGAGACACTTAAAAAGAAGCTTACCGAAGCTCTGATCTTAGTTGTCCTAGATTGGAACCTACCTTTTGAACTTATGTGTGATGCAAGTGATTTCGCGATTGGTACAGTTTTAGGACAACAAAAGATGAAGCATTTTTAGCCTATATATTATGCTAGTAAGACGATGACCGAAGCTCAAATTCATTACACTACGACGGAGAAAGAAATGCTTGATGTTGTGTATGCTTTTGAAAAGTTTCGGCCAAATCTTATCTTATCTAAAAGAATAGTGTATACGGATCACTCAGCTTTAAAGTACCTTATGAATAAACAAGATGCCAAGCCGAGGTTGCTCCGGTGGGTTCTCCTCCTACAAGAATTCGATATCACCATCCGTGATAAAAAAGGAAGTGAGAACCTCGCGGCCGATCATTTATCTAGACTTGGAGAAATCATCATAAGGATGGGTTAGATAATAAAAGAAATAATGAAAAATTTTCCTTTAGAGACTCTTGGTGTAATATCTAGTGGAAGTACCCCATGGTTTGCGGACTATGCAAATTTCCATGCGGGGAATTTTATCATCAAAGGAATGACAACTCAACAAAAGAAGAAGTTTTTCAAGGACGTTAAACATTATTTCTGGGACGATCCGTATCTTTTTCGTATTTGTGCGGATCAAATCATTTGAAGGTGTGTGCATGGGCAAGAAGCTAATGATATCCTCAAAGCTTGTCATGAAGGACCCACAAGGGGCCATCATAGTGCCAATCTCACCGTTCGAAAAGTATTTGATGCCGACTTCTTTTGGCCGACCATATATCGAGATGCCCATTCTATGATCAAATCTTGTGATACGTATCAAAGACAAGGCAAAATTTTATAACGAGATGAGATGCCTCAAAACGCTATTCAAGTTTATGAAATTTTTAATGTATGGGGTATCGATTTTATAGGACCATTTCCGTCTTCACATGGGAATAAATACATCCTCGTAGTCGTTGATTATCTTTCGAAGTGGGTGGAAGCAAAGGCACTCCCCACAAATGATGCTCGAGTTGTAGTTAAGTTTTTGAAATCTCTTTTCGCCCGATTCGAAACACCTAGAGCTATTATAAGCCATCGTGGGACCCATTTTTGTAATGATCAATTTGCTAAAGTAATGTCTAAGTATGGGGTCACTCATCGTTTAGCTACCGCTTATCACCCTTAAATGAACGGTCCAGTGGAGGTGTCCAATCGCGGTTTAAAACGTATTCTTGAAAGGACGGTTGGAGAAAATTGTGCCTCGTGGTCCGACAAACTAGATGACGCTTTATAGGCATTTCGTAACGCTTTTAAGACACTGATTGGTTGTACGCCTTACAAACTAGTGTACGGAAAGTCTTGCCATTTACCTATCGAGTTAGAGCATAAAGCATATTGGGTTTTAAAACATGCTAATTTCGATCTTAAAACCGTGGGTGATCACCGGAAGCTTTAACTTAATGAACTTAATGAGCTTCGTGATCAAGCTTACGAGAATTCTTTGATATATAAAGAGAGGACGAAGAAGCTTCACGACTCTAAGATCAAGAACCGCATTTTCAATGTTGGTGATCGAGTTTTACTCTTCAACTCTCGTCTAAAGATATTATCGGGAAAGCTTAAAACTCGTTGGTCAGGACCTTTTTAACCATCACCAAAGTTTTTCCATACGGAACCATCAAATTATCTCAACCCGATGGTCCAAACTTTAAGGTGAATGGTGATCCTGTGAAGCATTACTTCGGAGGGGACTTACCACCCAAGGTAGTCTAGGATCTCCACATTTTCCCCAAGGACGAATGAATTCGGGGATCGAGTCAAGCTATGTGACTTGGTTACCAAAAACAAAGCGCTTCGTGGGAGGCACCCCATGCTTATCCTTCTATCTTCTTTCTTATTTCTAATGTGATGTGAGGTGGCTTGTACTCTTCTGATTCTTGTTGTTTTTGCTTGTGATTTTTTATAGGATTGACCCAAAATTTTATGAAGACTCTCATGTTCGGTGTTTTGTCCAGGTTCACTCGAGCTTCCAAGCCTTTGCTTGCCATTAGTTTGGGGAAATTCGATATCCTAGATTATTATCGTCTAACATTTATCTTGCTTGAGATTTTTGTGATAATTTCTTCATGCTTCGGTTATGCATTCGACTTTTTGAATTCTAGTATGGGGTTTTGAGCCTTAGGCTAGGAAACATTGAGGACAATGTTTAAATTTAGTATGGGGTAGTATATCTTAGATATGATCTGACCTACCTTTGCTCGTTGTTCTCACGTACCCCGTTTTCCGACAAAAAATTTTAAAAAATGAAAAAATTTAAACTTTTCTAAAATAAAATAAGAGTTTTGTCACAATTTTGACTTTCCTACTGGGTAGAATAAGAATAAATTTTAACCCGATCGAGCGTGTTGAGCTCTAGCTTGTTCCTTAACTTTTAGGCTAAGCGTTTGCGGAAATTCGCGAAGAACGAAAAATGATAGAGTTAAGTATGAGTGGGATGCTAAACAAGGATTATTTGGAAATCTTAAGAGCTCATGTATGTAATTTGTGGCTTTTTCTCCCATAAGCTCTTAACCGGATTAATCATACGTGCTATTTTTGGAGATTAAACTTAAATCAACAAATTTTATGTAGTTAATAGCAAAAATATTAGTCTTAATTAAAATTTATACTTAAATTTTTCAAAAAGAAGTCTTCTCCATATTATTAAAAAAAATAAAAAATAAAATAAAATGATGAAAAATGAAAAAAATATAATAAAGAATAATTATAAACTGTGGGCTGATAAAAGTTTGCTGCATCTTGCCGGCTCACAACCGATGTTACAGCCTTCTAAAGAAAGCCCATAGTAAGAATAAAAATCCAAGACTATTAAAGTTTGCTGCATCTTGCCGGCTCACAATCGATGTTGCAGCCTTCTAAAATGTCGAGGGTTACAAATGCATAAATGTTATGTTTAATATTAAGTTTGAATTAATAAATAGATCTCTTTTTGTTAAATTTAAATATGCTTTTGAACTTTGACTATTTCATTTTAAGTTTTTAAATAAGCTATGTATATACGGGAAACCTGAGAGTTTTTGAAACCTAAGGTCCGTGAGTCCCGATACTAGTCTTTGTGGGGTGTCAAAAGCCTGGTCACTTAGCCGCAAGGTTGGGATGTGCCGAGACAAAAGTCGCTACATGGGATGATCTCGCCTTCAAACTCATTATTCTCGGGTGGAACGTGAAACATAGAATTTTGCAAAACGTTGATCCATGGTTGAAATTCAAAATAGCACATTCACCTAAGATATAATAATTGCCGGGAGTGAAAAGTTCACAAGTTGCAAATATGAGTAGTGTTAGCATCTTAACTGATATTTAGCGGTTATTTCGTTTTAAGCTTGGTTTGGAGCAAGTGAAAAGTCGGGGACAAAGAATTTATCCTTTTTGGGGCATTCTTAGTTTGAAATGCATCTTATTCTATGATCCCTAACGGTTATGGAAACAACGAAAGTCGGAATAATCTAGTTAGTTGCTAAAAAAAATCATAAAAATGGAAAAACTTTTGAAAAATGGGAAAATGGGGTGTTTTAAAGCTTGAGATTTCTTAACTCTCCCCACAAAAGTCTTTGCTACTTTTCAAAGATTTAGTTTAGGGAAGTTTTGAGGTATTTGGTTTTAGAACATATAGCATTGCGTGAGGACACGACAATCACTTAGTTTGGGGAATTTTGATATGTGAGAAATCACATATCCTTTTTATACCAAAAATGGCCTTAAAATGAACAAATTGTGCAAATTATGCTTGTATATTGCTTGTTTTGTCATTTGTGATGTGTAGATACGGATAATGCAAAAATCATAAGAAAAACAGTCAAAACCGGACAAACACGAACACGGGAACGGATAGAGTGCACAAGAGCCTGAAATTTTCTAGCAGAGGTTAACAAAGTCAACCCATGGTCAACAATGGTCAACTCAAAAAAAGACAAAACCCTCAAAATACCCAAAAGAGCCTTATTGTTAAATTCATTTTCACTAAAAGTCCTAAAACAATAACACCGTTAGTCCTTAACCATTAAGGGACTAACGGTCGTTATCTCTTTATAACAAATCCTTATATTCCTAAACCGAGCCCAAATAAACCAAACAGCCCAAATACTCACCCCTTTTATATCTTGGCCCAAGTCAATTCGTTTAAACCCCGGGTCAAACATAAACGTATAAAAGTAAAAATAAGCGGGAAAAGTTGTTGTTACTGTTCATTGTCATCCCAAGTAATTACCCTGCTCAAATCAAACAGGTAAATCTTAATCCCACTTAATCCAGCAAAGAAATAAAGATTCCAAGTACAAAGTGTCATCTCAGCAACTTAAACGTCATCAAAGATCTCTGATTGGTCAAATTGGGTAAAGGAAGGACACGCGGGATTTCGAATAAACACACCTTGATGGGAAATTTTTCACTAAAATCAAGCCAAAAGAAGCACAAGGCTCTGACACAAGGAATGCCATGCTGGCAATCCGTGTGATCACATATTAATCCTACGGTGAAGACTGAAGATCTAATGATTGCAAGGAATGAAGGGTTTGGATTAAGTAGAGCGTATGAGACCTAAAAGCATCCTCCAACCCCTATAAATACAAGGCTGCCTCACTCACACACTATCTTTTTTTCTGTTTTTAGTTTTTAGTAGTTTTTTTATGTAGCACTTAATCTTGTAATTTTCTTTTAAGCTTTTAGTTAAATGTAATTTCAATTTCAATAGTTTGTACTAATTTCATATATTAATAAAAGTTGTTTTTTTCATTTAAGCTCTTTTATCAACTTTATCTTTCACTATTTTGCAAAAAAAATGTTTGAATAAGCTTTTGTTACTGTTCCATAAGCTCCCAAAGCTACTCATAAGCTACTAAAAGCTCATATACTTGAATTCTAAATGGAATTGGATGGCTACTTATAGAATTTAAGTAGGTAATAGTGCTTGAGGGTCAAGCTTTAGGATTAGACTAGGTATTGGAATTAAGCTTAAGCTTTAAGCTTAAACTGCTTGTTTAAGCTCTATTAAGAGCAAACACCTCTGTTTAGATGAGGTGTTAGGTACACTTTTCTTTATAATTCCAGTTTTACCTTATTGTCATTTAAATAATTTAGCTTATCTTTGCATAATTGTTTATTCTGCTTATTTCTATCTGCTTATTTCTGTTAGTGTAGCTTACTTATGCTTATTGTAGTGGTCTTATGCACATAGTGCTTAATAATTAGTATTAAATCTTAGTTTTCTACATTTTGTCTTAAAATTAGTGAAAAAAAACGAAAAATATTAGCATAATTTGTATTTTTGATTTTCTAGCTTATTTGATTACTTAAATCTGCTAATTAGGTCTTATATTAGCTTATTGATATCTGGTATCTAAACTTTGATCATTAAATCCAAATTCATAAGCTCAAAATGAACTTAAGTTACTTTAAGGGGTGTTTGGTACAAGGCAGCACTAACTAAAGTTAGTGCTACTAAGGCCATTTGGACCTTAAGGTTGGATCAATTTCAATTGTGGATTTATGAGTAAGGAATTAAGGTGCTTAAAGGTTAAAATCTAGTTTTCAATCACGTTAGTAGATAGTTAGTAGATTCTGTTAGTGTAGGCTTAGTTAAAATATCATTATAAGCTCAAATTAGTTTTAGATAAATTAGTAGTTTAATTTACACTCTCTTTAGTGATTTTAATTGTATAGAGTCAAGTTTTGTAGCCTGCACTTGTTGGTTTTAAGATTTGGTTGTTTAATGTGCAAACTGCATCAGCAGCACAAAAGGCCAATAGGCCATTTTGAATCTTTAAGTTCAGACTTTTTAATTAGTTGTTAGGTCTTCATTTTTAGTATACTAGTAGATTTTAGGCTAATCTTCGTTTGTTTGAACTTAATTTATTTTAAAAAGCTTAATTGGTAATCTGTTTTTAGCTTACAAATTAGCAATTTGTCTTTTCAAAAAAACCAAATGTAACTCAGCATGTACTGAGTAAATAAGTTGTTTTCAAATAGTTTTTTTCTTTGTCCATTAGCTTTTCAAAACTGTTTTTAATTCATAAAAAAAAAGTCAAAAAAAAAAAAAATTCTTTTTTCTAAAATTTTCTTTATATTTTAAGCTTAGGTTTGAAATTTACTTTCGTAGGGTTAATATTTTGAAATTTTGTTTTTTTAAAGAACGGGATTGAATCCCGTTCACGTTTTCCGTATTTTTAAGCTTAAAGCTTTTCCGTTTTTGGTCTAGTTTCCTTTGTTCTAGCATTTTAGTCAATTAAGACCTATAAAAACCAAAAAGATCATTTTAGGACTTAATTTTGATAATTTAGGGTTTTTAGGTCCCGTTTAGGATTCCCGTTTTGCGTTTTTAGTTAAAATTTGTCTTACCTTAATTGTTTTAGTTTTTGCCTTAATTTTCCTGTAGTTTTAGATAACCAATCATAATCTTGTTCCACTCAAGCATCGATTCTCAAAACGCCTCTCAACTTTCAATTGCATTCCTCATTGGGGATAACGACCCGGGAATTATACTCCCGGATTACTATAATTGAGATTTTTTGATTCTCATTATTATATATTTATATATTTACTTATATTTATATATAGTAAAGGGTTTTCAATCAGAGGTATGTGGAGAGATGCTCGACTAAGCTTTTTGTCCTTAAACCATGAACAAAACCAGAGATACGCTGATCTTCGTATAGACCCAAAATCTGTAGAGTATCGGCAATGTATCTGGTAATGAAGGCCCTGGTACTTTCGCCTTCTCTTTGCTTGATATTGTGAACCGCTAAGTTTGTCTTTGTAAACTTCTTTTGCTGAGTGAAGTGTGACCGGAACTTAGCCTTTAGATCCTCATAGTTAAGAATGCTACCTGTTTTTTGACTATTCCACCATATGAGGGCGGAATCTTTGAGGGTATATGTGAACATGTGGCAAGCTACGGGCATTAACTATTTTTGCATGCGGATGGCCCCTTCAAAAAGGTGCAAGAAATTATCTGGGTCCCCTTTTCCATCGTAAGAACCAATATGGGATTGCATTTTTAGTCCATCTGGAAGAGGATAATCCTCGATCCAACGAACAAAAGGGGTTATGGAACCTGTCGACTCTGCGAAGGAGCCTGTAGGGTTTGGGTACACAGGCATATTTGGTGGTGCATACATGGGCTGCGTATAAAAAGGGTAGTTACTCGAAGGGGTAACTGCGGGATACATAGACCCATTGTATGAAGGTACGCCATTGTTGGTGAAAGTCTGTGGTATATACCTCCCCCCCCTTGGATGATTGGTAGAGATTCCCTCAGCAGGGGATTTCCAATCTGGGTTTGGAAAGAGAAATTCGGAGTTTACCCATTGACAAGGCCCGTAGATAGTTAGGAGTAGGGGTTAACATGAATAGGCACAAGTCCAGTAGGTGTATGCAAACTACTAGGTATGAAAGGCTGGGCATGGTATGAGAGAAGCGTACCGTTAGGAGGGAGATTCCCTCCCATGTTAGTCAAAGGTTGGTGGCCTCCATATACGGAGGTCAAAGAGCCGCCAAGAGTGGGGGAAGATTCACTCCCCTGTTTTCATCTTCTCTTGCTTCAATCTTTGAGGGCCTAATACCTTCGGCATTTCTTCCTCTCCTGCTTCCTTCCCTGTTCGGTGCTTCCTCAAATCCCATAACTCTTTCTCGCTGCCTACGGACCACAAGAGACCTTAGCCAAAGGGTTAGAGTAACTTCCCTGTTGGGTTCAGGTCTTGGTTCCATCTCTCGCTCTTCATCGTAGTCCTCACTAAAGTATTCAAGTTCAGTTTAGAGGTATTCATTACGTATATGCCTTCATCGTCCTCTTAGAAGGGATTCAAGGACTTCATCATTTGCCTCCACAAAAGCAGGGCTAATTATCGGATTAGGATTAGCCGAAGTGGTAGCATGATATGCAAATGGCGTGTTTTCAGGAGTAGTGATGGCAAACACGGTAGTCATCACAGGTGGTGTTATTTGGTATCTGAGGTGGTGTTGAGAAACCCGGTGGTGGTGTCATTTCTCTTCCGTTTGTTATGCCAGAAAAGTAGGTAGAGTGGTTTTGAGGTTATTTGACTTGGTTAGAATAGGACTAATTATTGCGGGTCCCACGGATGGCGCCACTGGTTATGCAAATATGGGCACGATCAGGCTTCGAAGAGATCAAAGAGTTATTGTGATGGTTACTAGATTGCCAAGTCTTAGATAACCTGTGTCAACACAAATGGAAACACTACATTAAGTGAAGCACAGGGGGTGTCCTTGCGAATCACCTCCAGCGTAAGAGTAAGTATGTGCTTTGTAGTGTATAGTAAGGTAAAATGAGTGTGTATGAAAGTGTTGGTCATACCTAGAGACCTGACCATCTATTTATAGGTGTGAAAATAGGATGGAAGAGGCCTAGTACAAAAACCAATAAACATGGGGGTGTCCCATGATTTAAGAGGTGATTGCAGGAACTGTGTACCATGATCTATACCTTGGCGGGAAAGCCTTGGTAGAGAGGGAGAACGTGGGTTTTGACTTAGCCATACCTTTGCCCTAGTTTCGTCGAAGACCTCCCGCGAAGGGTGTAGGCCTTCGCATGGCGGATTCCTATACTGGTAATCATCCCGAAGATGTTTTTATGCCACTCAAAAGTATTCGAAGACCCTATAGTGTAATTAGGAAGAGGATCCCATTCGAGCTCGAATGGGAGACCTTCGAGCCGGAGAGGGGGGTACGTCATCAGTTGTTATACCTTTTATTTCTCAGTTTAGCTTTCTTCTTAAGTTTATTACTGTGAGCTCTAGAAAGTACTTGAAGGTGTGCATCATGATGCTTTAGGAACTCTTTGCTTCATGCTATTTGAACCTCAACCTCTTTTACTACCTCAGCAGCACCCTTCATAATTTCAGGTTTGCTCAACTCAGCTTCCTTTATGGCCGGATCGATTTTCTCCTTTTTTTCAAGGTAAGCATGACGTTGATCATGAGTAATCTAAACCATTTCCCCTTCAATCTCATACTCAATCAATGCTGGTGCATTTGGGTCCTGACGAACTTTTCTTAAAGCCTTAACAAGCTTTGGTGGTGAATCATCAATGTCTCTAGCTATGCCCTTTCCTTTATCAATTCTTGGAGTTATGAAGGATGATCCACTAGCTTCAGTGACAGGAGTGTCTTTAATGGGAGTGATTGTTGTTATTGGTGTGATGACTTTAGTTATAATTGGGGTTGTTGTGGGGATAATTGTTTGAATGGGATCAGCTTGAATGAACTATGGCCCTTGTTCAAGAACCTTAGCCTCTTTGGGTTCTTAAGTGATCATATCAACTTGCTCCCCGTCAGGTTGAGAGCGAGTTTATTTTTCTTCCTCAATCAGCCTCCTTGGTGACTTCTCGGGATTTAGGATAAATGGGTTGTCAGAGACTATAACTGTTGAATTCCCCCCTCCCCCTCCTCCCCCAACAGCTATATTAACATCAATGATTGCAAGTGTTAGCATCGGCACATTCTCTGAGGAGGTAGAGAAGGACTGTCCTTTGAATGCACAAAATATTTCAGTTACCATTGCCTTGATATCAGAAGTATCAGCTTGGAGTGAGGCAAGCTCTGACTTAATGGATTCCTAAGAGAGTTTAGTTTTGGTCAGCCTGAGATAAGCATTCTGGCAAGAAATCTGCAGGATTCAGCCAAGGTATCATGATGAGCAGCCTGAGCATTCACAGTAGTCTAAATGGCTTCAAGAGTATGCATCAAACAAGGAACATTTGCTTCCCTAAGCATTTCAGCAAGGTTTAATAGATTAGTGGATCTTTAACGGTGTGTGTTGTGATAACTTCCTTCATATGCAAGTTGAGTTTAGTGAGAGTTTGATGTGTTTGTGATATATGCATCAGTAGTTACAAGTATTTTGGCATTTAGTGTAGGATCATCCTTGACAACATCCTAAACAGTTTAAAGATTGGTAAGAATGGTGTTGATACCCTTAAGGTGTTGTTCCTTGAATGCCATCAGTATCTTCCATAGTTATTTAAGGATACGTTAGTGTTTTCTTTTTCTTTGTAAGCCTCATTGTGAAAACCAGCAATCTCAGCCCTTGGATCACCTTAGGATACATCAGCTTCCTTATGCTTTGCCCAATTATCCTCTACAATCTAAGCATATAAAACTTCAAAGAACCCTTAAAGATTCTTAGCCAAAACCCTCTTACTTGTATGCATGTTGTCATAATCTCTTAAAGATAGGGATGTTGGTGATGATTCAGAGTCAGAGTTAGAGGGTCCAGGTGAGGTTTAGACTCCTTAGGTTTCTTGGCTTCTTTTGCTTTGACTTCTTGGATTTTGATGGTTTAGGTTGTGATACTTCAGGTGCAGGTGATTAATGTTTAGTAGCGATAGGTTCTTCATGTGGTGTTGCCTCTAGTTGTGATTTAGGTTGAGTAGGTTCTTCAGAAGGAGTTACCTTATCAGTGGATGAAGGAGGTTGAGAATGTTCTTCAGTGGTATGTGGGCAATCAGTCTCCATGTCATCTCCAGCCTCAAATACTTCTTCATCACTAAGATCCTTAAGGTCATCATTAGAGTCTTCCTTTAGGAACTCAAAATCTCCAAGTGATTAGATTGGTGGGATAGTATCCGACTCTACTTTAGAAGAAGTCTTGCCTTTGTTTTGGTCAGGGTTTGACACCTCAAATCGAGTGGATTGGGTTTGATCCACTTAGTACTTAGTGCCAACCCATGAATGATCAGTAACCATGGAAGGCAATTCCATACTAGTGAGTTGTATGTTTCTCCCTGGATCTTGAGGATCAGTGGATTTCCCTTAGGTAAAAGCTGTGAATGGCTAATACCGTCATCAGGATTGGTGGCAGGCAATCCCGTATCAGCGGGGTATATGTTTCCCTCTAAATCTTGGGGGTCAGTAGTTTTACCCTCAGGCAAAGAATGTGATTGGTGAGTGCCATCTTTGGGTGTGGAAGGCAATCCCATATCAACAGGTTGTTTATTTCTCTTTGAGTCGTGGGGATCAATGTTTGTTCCCTCAGGCAAAAGCTTAAATATGTGAATGCCATCTTTGGGAGGTGAATTAAGTGGTCCCATAACAGTGAGTTGTACTATGCTATATGTATCTTGAGGACTAGGTACTTAGCCCGCGAACATTGACTGTGATGTATCAGTGCCCTCTGATGGCTCTTTCTGTTTGGTTAGTTTTAGTGTGGTCTGTATCAGGGAGGTATATTTAGGCTTGGTCTACCAGTTTCTTGAACTTTGATTTTTTTAGTGTGGTCTGTATCAGGGAGGTATATTTAGGCTTGGTCTGTTTCATGCCCTTTGATTTCTTAGGTGGTACTCTTGAAGCCTTAGGGCCCGGTGACTTGGGTTTGGGTTTAGTCACAGTCTATGACTTCTTTTTCTTTCCTACTTTTTCAAGTGAGGGAGTAGGAGACACTTAAGCATCATTGTTGATAACACTTACATATACTCTATCAATTCAATTGGTTTGACTTCAGAGGAATTTTAATGGTAATTCATCTTACTCAGGACCGAGGGAGTAGACCCAAGTGATTTGTCCTGAGTATAATCGGTAATCAATAACCTTTCAAGAACACATGAGATGAACCTAGGATAAGCAACATACTTTTTCCTAGGCGTATCAGTGAGCCTGGTTACAAGATCATTGAATATGATCTCTCTTATTTCAATCTTCATCCCAATGAGGAGACTGAAAACTATCATTTTTTGACTTAAATTCAAGTGATCAGTAGAAGACTTGTTCCTACTGAGAACATGAATGAGAAAGGTCATCAGGATCCTTCATACTTCAGGAAACCAGGTTTCAAACAGAGGGGTCTTATTGACCAAAACACTAGTTGACTCTTCCATATTTCTTTCATTATGAAGGCCAGACTTTAAAAGCTCAGCCTTCATGACTTTAGTTTTTGGAAGAGCAACATAATTTACATTATTATAGTCAAGCCTAGTGGTTTGTACACAGGTCTGAAAGTTGAAAAACAATGGCGTCTTACCATTCTTCACTGTAAACCTGATTATTAACTCTTTAAGGGGTCTTGGTTCTGAGTCATCGTTAGGTGGTTTTGGAAGATCAACCACAACAATGCACCAAAACTCTCTTATATAGTTTTAGTATACTACCGTTGGTGTTTTCATAAATGCCTCATTTAGAAAACACTTTTTCAAATACATTCAAAGGTCCTTGTAAGTACGCACGTTCATTGGGCAGTTGAAGTATCCAACAACATTGTTGGTTGGAAATTAAACGACCTCGATAATTAGGTATTGCTCAACATGTGGTTCATATACTATTGTTTTAACAGTTGCCATTTTTGTTATAAAAACTTGTTTGTTTAGATCTTTTAAAATAAACTTGGTTAAAAGATTATGAGTGCATACACATAGATTAAACTTTTAAGAGAGAAAATTGCTTGAGTTTGTTTAGCTTAAGAGAAGTATATTTATGTGTGTTTTTTTTGAAGGGGTATTTATAGGATCGGATCTCAAATGGTTTTGACATCAAAATGTTTTTGAAAGTGGTTTTGAAAAGTGTTTGATATCCTCATTAAATGCCACACCGATCACACAGCACTATCGTGACTTTAGCGGCCACTATTTAGCCATTATGTG
>BQNB010091781.1:0-26785 GCA_026074375.1 Tanacetum coccineum | reverse complement strand
AAATACATTATCCTAGGCTAGTGGGTCATAGCCGTTAAGATAAACCGTAACTTCCTGGTCGAGCAGTTTCGGTTTCTGTTTGTGTTGTGCTATATGTGCATCTCTGCCAATCGTTCTACAACATCGAGGTGAGTTCATAGCCCCACCTTTTCTCTTTTAATGGTTTTCATAAACTGTTTTCGGGGTGAGAATACGTGCTCGTTTTACTAAATAAACTTATTGATTCTATGCGTAAGCGTTACATGACTATTTTTACTAAAGCTTGATTTATTTACTACATGATTTGAAATCGTTGAATACCTATATTTGAAACTGTGAATTTTGGACATGATTGTTTTACTTTGGACACAAGTGTTTTTAAATTGTATGCTATCCAGATTGTTGCCTGAATATTATTGCCTAAGTTACCGTTTTGCCACTCTTTAAGTCCCTACCATCATGAACCGTTAAATTACCTCGTAGGGGTAAGCGCTAGTGTTGTAGATAGATCTATTGGGACTGACAATCCCCACCTGGAATTTCTGGTCACAAGTTGGCCATGATGCATTTAACATGTAGAAAGAACTTATAGGCATGTTTTGGCAGACACCCTATATTTGTTTTGGGGCATTGACAGTTAAGGTTTCGGTTTCATGAGCTTAGTGCAATAATACCTGTTTTATATTTAGACTTGGTGAATCTGTTTTTCTCGTCTACAATACCTGTTTTGGACTATGGAATACGTACATAGTCTGCTGTTTGGACTTCGGAATACGTACTTAGTCCGCCTTTACTTAAATCTTGCGGTCCACTAAACTGTTTGATTTCATTAACATTTCCTGATTTATTAAATCACTACTTGGATTTCGGAACTGATACTTTTAAATGCTGTAACGCTACTTTTCTTCTGAAATATTTCTTAAATTATTTCAATACTGCTTTTTACTTAAACCTATGAATTCACCAACATTATTGTTGACGTTTTAGCATGTATTTTCTCAGGTTATTATTTTGCTAGCTGAGCATTGGGAGCATTTGAGTCGCGCGGATATGTTTTTGAAGGCTTAATAACTTGTATACCATTCGACAAACGTTTTAAACAAAATGTTTCTATGGCATTATAAATGGGATCCTTTGTAAACTCTGATTTTAATATATAGAATGTGAAATCTATTTAAACGTCTCTTTTAAGGTCGTTTTCTGTGACTTGTGCGAATGGACTATGAAGTAGCACCCCAATGTTACTATTCCGTTGCTACCAGAATTTGGGGGTGTTACACTAATGGGGAAGGGAATTCTTTAATGGGTGGGTTGGGTAATACGACGAGAATATGACATTATGGAAAATACAATCTGATTTTTAGGTCGAGACATCAGTGATTGTGAATATATACCTATGAGAAGTGGGTCGGGTCCTCAAAAGTATAGGCCACTTCAAATATTAAAAATATCTTGGTGTAAAACTGATACTGATATAAAGAACTGATACTGATATAAAGAACTGATACTGATATAGGCCACTTCAAGTATCAGTTTTACCATGTATTGATTTTAGGAATAAAGAATAGAGTTTATGGAACTGATACTGATATAGAACTGATTGTGATCAAGTATAAGTATGCACATAGACTCTGTCTAATATTGTTTATTTTTTTTCTGATGCTAGCAGCCCCCGCGTACCCTTTTTCTTTTTACAACGGCGGCGTCACAACGTCCTTCTTGCATTCTTTGTCAACAACCACCATATAAAATATTCAGGTTGATGGGAATGCAAACGCTGAAAGTCGTCCTTTCAATACCGTCGGTCAGAGAGGTAAACACATTTCCTTCGTTCATTACGTCAAGTGTTACAAATGTGCAACATTATTCTCTTATTTAAACGGCGGCGTCACATCGTCCTTCTTGCATTCTCTGTCAACAGCAACCACATAAAATATTCACGTTGATGGGAATGAAAACGCTGAAAATCGTCCTTTCAACACCGCCGGTCAGAGAGGTAAACACATTACCTTTGTTCATTGCGTCAAGTGTTACAATGTGCAACATCGTTATTCTTGACATGCTTTTATCTTTGTCACTATTTTTTATAGTATCACCAGCATGTGAAATTGCTTCTTCTATCAACGGCAAGCGCATAAGAGAATTTATTACAATGAAACGGGTAAGGTATTGAAACAGCGGGCTATCGCATTGCAGCGCCACCCCGATGCATATTTATGGAAGACTAATGCATTCGAAGGCCAGGCTGAAGCATTGCATCGGCTGGCTAACGGATTGATTCGGCGTGCTATAGCATTGCATCGGTAGGCTTAAGCATTGAATCGAAAGGCTAACGCACTGCATCTCCGTAAATGACATGCAGCAGAGACCAACTTCAGAAACAAAAGTGCATGAAGTAGTTGAACTTTTCAGCCAAAAAACACATTATACTATTCATAGTTAATTGAATGTTTATAGTCGAGTTACATGTAAGATCGTATTGTTTGATGTTTTTGTGTACTACCCAGATTGACTATTTTGCGGCATTGCTTTTTTGTCAACTTATATGTTGCTGTGCTTATTGATAACCACTCAAGCTCTAATGCTTTCCTATTGGTAATGCCAAAGAAGCCTAGAAATATAAGGTTTCGTCGCATATAATACTTCCGTGCACAAACACCCCGCCAAGCCACATTCATCCTTAACGAACATCTGTGCTCCGCAGCGAAGCGCGGGTTACAAACTTAGTTGACTAAAAAAAGAGTATGAACAAATTTAATTGGGAGAGCAAAGCATTTGCTCGTATAGGCTTATTTATTGTTATTGGTAGTACATGGGCCTTGGGAAGAGCGAGCAAGAGAGCAATGTATATGCTCGTACAATGTTGTTTTTGGGTTTGATTTGGGTACACGTTGGAGAGCGAGCAAGTGAGCAAATTAATTTTTGCTCGATGAGTAGATTTTCGTAATGAAAGAAAATAGTATCGATTTTGGTTATTGAGTTTGAAATGTGTAGGTTTTGGTAATTGATTCATTTTATTATTATGGTTATTTTTCTTAAAATATGTGTTTTTCGTTTGTCAATTATTACATTGAGACCTTCGGGATAATGAGAATATAAATGTAACATATTTACTTATATATTTTTCTCTTCACATCTACTTATCAGATGTTGTATTTCATAAATGACTACATTCTATTATATTTTTATATATATATAAAAAAAAAACTTAGTCCACTAGCACCCAAAAAAAAAAATCTTGCCGGCTCAAAATGAATAAAAAAAGAAAATTTACAAAACGACCCCTCTACTTTTAACTAGTTACGATTTTTTATATAATAAACTTTATTCTTCAAACATATAACACATATTTACCGATTCATTCGATAAAAAAATACTCGCGGAAAGATCTTCGAATTGCGAACAAAAAGCCCAATATTGCAATGCTTCTGACATACGCACGATTTTATAAAAAATGTTAAAGTTTAATATAAAAAAGAAAATTTACAAAACGTACCCTCAATTTTTAACTATTTACGACTTTTTTATATAATAAACTTTATTCATCGAATAAATAACACATATCTACCGATTCATTCGAATAAAAAAATACCCGCCAAAAGATTTTCGAATTGCGAACAAAACGAGCTCAATATTGCAATGCTTCCGACATACGCACGATTTTATAAAAAATGTTGAAGTTTAATATGAATAGAAAAAAAGAACATTTACAAAACGTACCCTCAATTTTTAAATATTTACGAATTTTTTATACACTAAATTATATTTATCAAATATATAACGCATATCTACCGATTCATTCAGATAAAATCAAATCACACAAAAACAATCCCCGTCGCAACACGCAGAAGGTCTAACTCTTATGCAGTCAAAAATCGGCTTACGCTAAGCCAAAAAAATGAAAAAAAATAACGCCCCCCAGCAACGCGCGGGCAATCATGTTTGTTTTTACTATATAACAATGAGCGGGGGATCATTAGGAGTGGATAACGATCGTTAAGCTCCAAGACAAAATAAATAATAATAATTAAAAATTTGATGAACAATAACTTTAGAGTGTGTGAACAGTGAAATGAATAGTACCAACGGCCGTTACTTAACGGTCGTTAGGTAAGGACCTTTAATATTTTTTAAACTTTAATATTAAAAAAAATTACTCCAACATAGATTTTACGTAATTGGCCCTTCATGTTCGTGAATTATCCTTGGGGTTATCAAGTTACGAGAATAGTTTTTTAGGTTATCCGTCGGTTACAAAGTTAGTCCTTAACGTAAAACCTCACGCTCTGCAACGTAGCGTGTGCGCACAACCTCGTTTACATACATTTTACACTTTCAAACTTCCCAAGTTCATAGATTGACCTTGCTATATCATTTATCATATTCCCTCTTCCAGATTCTTATGCATGGACTACAACCTCTCTTAGTTTCTCCCTATAAACTTAACCGGACAATGAAATGCTCCAACAACAACTAGTTTTGTCAAACCTACCTTTAGTATAAAAGGTATATTTAGGCAGGGGCGGAGTCAGAACTATAAGTTAAAGGGGGCCGAATTTAATGTAAAACTATAGTGAAGCATATTGCTCGGTGATGCATTTATGGTTTTTGTTCTTTAAACCATGATTCAACCTAACAACGTAATGTTTAAGGGAGGTTGATTGGATAAATTATTAAGAAACTAGCTATTCGATTGAATAACTAATGAATAAAGTTGGCTGATTAGGGGTAGCTCAACACCCACTAGTCACCCTACTAGCTCCGTCTCTGTATTTAGAGTTAACATTACAGATGGTCTTAGTGATAAAATTATCGAAATTAATTTTGAGGGTTCAAAATAATATCTTAAGATGGTTCTATATACATTTCAACATTATAAAACTACCAGGGAGAAGACTCCGAGTTTTCGATCGAGGTTGTTGCCTCAGTGAAAAATATCTGAAATCAAATGACACACCAATTGAAGAAAGATCTCATCGAACCAAATGTACACGATAGTTCAAGTTGCAAATTAACGAAAAATACAATAATTTTAACTGAACTTGCAATACAATGAAAAATAGATAATGTAATCACTCTCTGATTCACATTTAATCTCAAATCAACGTATTAGTATTATTAGCAATCACTTATGTTTAACTTTACAAAACATACAACATTTGATGAATAATAAAACTAGCATCCAATACAAGGTACAAATTATTACGGAGTACTGTAATACATAAGGTAAGAATAACTTAATAATACAACATTCAAATTTTAAAACACGAATGTAGCCCAGTTCTGAATCAGCAACAGCTAGCAAAGTAGAGTCGTTTTTGCTATGTTTATAATAATTCGTCATGTGGGTCCACTTTTTATTGAGGCAAGCAGAGATCAATAACACATAGAGCGGGAAAAAAAAACACACGAGTGTAATCCCAACATTTGGGTCCATTGGTTGCAGTAAACCTGCGAAAACATCAAACCTGAGCATCACAAATACAAATCATGTACCGAGACATAGTAAGCTAGATGTAGCAAAAATGATTCCTCTTATACGTTGGGTAACAAGTCAAAATGGTTATGGGTAGAAACAGGTTGGGTAGGATGGACGTGTAAATTATAAAATATAAATAAGTATTCAAGTAAATATTACTATTAGAAAAACTATAATACTAATATGTAGTATTATTTTTTTTGTATTAATATGATTAGGAGATAGGTTGTAAGCAATTGCATACGCATTAAGTGACTTTTAACTCATGCATTCGACCAATTTGACTCGCTTAACTTTAGCCAAGTTTGTTTAGTTTCTTTTACTCGTTTAGCCAGTTGGTTCCAAGATGTCACACAAATAATGTTCGAGATGATCAGCCTTGGGAGATTTAAGGGAAAAGACACTATAATGGTCCAAAAAGACTTATCAATTACCTACCTATCTTAGTTAATATGGATTTCTTTGGCAGCAAGTTGATGAGATACGTACCTGAGGCCATGTTGCGTTTCTAGATAACTCTAGTCGACAGTCGGATCGAGCTTCAGATTTGGGCACTCCGAAGTAACTCTCTTTACTGATGGCCAGAAATCAGCACCTATTTTTTCCAGCACCGGTAAGTCTTCAAGATGCAGTGTGTTTAAACATGTTGTTTTGTTGTTGTTGTTGTTGTCTGTAAACAGTTTCTTTATCTTCTCACATGACCTGATCTCAATCGTATGGATGTTATCCAATAGTGAATTTGAAAAGAGAACATGTTCAAGCATTGAACAATTTTCCAATTTCAGATTCTCAAGACTGAGGGATTCGTGAATTTCCTCATTTTCAATACATAAGCTCTTCAAACTAGTTGCACCAGATATCCATAACGTCTTCAAACCTCTTGTAATCTCAAATTTATCTTTGGTTTGCTTCAGTTTCGGGCAATCCCTAATTTTGAGAGTTTGTAAGGATGGAAATGATGCGCTAATGTCTTCGAGATCTGGTAGTTCCCACAGATGCAATGTTATCAACTTTGGAAGTTTACCTCCATCTCCGATCAGCGACACTATCTTGTCACAATGTTTGATTTGAAGAACTTCAAGGTTTGTTGGCAGCCATAATGATGAGAAAACTATTAAAAGCTTGGGACAGCAGTCTATATACAAACTCTTAAGACTATCAAAGCTCCCAAACGACCTTTTTCCTTGATAAATAGTCTCTAGAAGAGCCATATTACAAATTCCCAGATCTTCCAAGGAGGGCAATTCGAAATTGGGATTATCGTTTCCTTCATTCTCGTCGAAAATGGTGACCATTTCTTTGCACCTTTCTAGCCAACATCCCCTTATCTTATTGAGCATAAGGGCATCAAATCCAGATGGCAAATGCTTAAGCTTGTAATCAATAAGAAACACCAAGTCAACCTTGCTGATGATGTTCCCCATACCTTCTGGACAATGGCTGAACTCGCGAATCTGCACTGAGTTGTTGGCCTTGTATTGAGAAAATTGAGGTGTTTGGAAGTAGATATCATGAAAAAGTTCATTTTTTTGAAGATATCTATCCCCAGTTTCACCTTCCACCTTGACTGGAATTGCACATAAATGGTACGGTCCATGCGGCAATTGATTTTTCTGAAGGGTTTGAAGAAACTGAGAGCCATTAACAAACACCGGAGGTTTGTCGATGGCTGACAGCTGGCAGATCTTCCATTCATGGCTGCTGTCAACCTTGATATTTGGAAACTCAAGGTAGTCGAGATGAATTAATTCTGAGACGTCATCAGGTATTTTCAGGTTGGGCTCAAATAGATCTTCAATTTTTACATCTGTATAGCCTTCCAACATAGGACAATCTTTGAGCATGAGCTTTTGAAGGTTGGTGGATTTTGCAAGATTTGGTAAACGTTTGATTGACGATAGCGAAAGATCCAAAACTTCAAGTTTACTAAGTGGTTCCAAATCCAGCTCGGTGTCTGAAACCGAGCAACCAGCAAGAGAAAGATGAGTAAGGTTTGTGAGTTTTGACATGGGTGGTAACTGTTCGAGTGAAGTGTAAGAGAGGTCGAGAATTCGAAGGGTTGTCATATCCTTGAAAAATTCTGCATCATTAGGTTTCCACGAGGTTATATTTGAAAGATTTAACACCTCAAGATCAGAGAAACTCCCACTTAGCTCAAGATTTTGCAAGGCGCGGCAGTTCTTAAGCAGAAGCTGACAGAGTTTGCTTGAAGTTGAAAGGGTCATAGCCTTTATCTTTGTTTCTGATAAATCGAGCTTCTGAAGACGAGTCATAGCCTCAAAGGATTCACATTCAATTTCTTCTAAAGCGGTACAGTTCGATGCATCCAGAATTTCCAACTTTGTAGCTGATTTAAGTGACGGCAAAGATACTAAAGAAGAACAGTGTGATAGGAATAGTTTACGAAGATTTGTAAGTTCGGAAAGTGATGGCAGGCGTTCAACTTTAGTTTCTGAAAGGTTGAGCACACGAAGACTTGTCATATGGTCAAAGAATCCGTCCTCAATCTCCTTGAGGTTTCTTGAGCCCGAAAGATCAAAAACTTCAAGGTTTTCAAGGGATACGATGCATGAAAGTTGTTCTAACTTAAGGCAATTCTTGAGATAAAGCTCACGAGGTTTGGAAATGTTAGAAGGCAAACGATCAAGAGCGGTCCCTGACAGGTTTATGGTTTTAAGGGAACGTAGGCTTTCTAAAGATGAATCGTGGAACTCTTCAAACTCGTTAGAACCCGAGAGATCAATAGTTTGGAGACTGGTTAGTTGTGTCAAACCTCGCAATCTACCTAAACTTGTACAATCACGACACAAAAGATGAGTGAGAGAGCCAATGTTTTTGAGCAACGGGGTTGTTGAAACTTTGGTATTGGAAAGATTAAGGCTTTGAAGATATTTGAATTTCAAAAAGTTTTTATCGACAGTTTCCAAAGAGGTATTACCAGAGAGATCAATGACCATAAGATGTTCAAGCTTTGAAAGACTCTCTAGCTGTTCTAACCTATGACAATCTTTAATGATTAGCCACTTCAGCTCAACAAGACTGTAAATTGCCTGAGGTAAATTCTTGAATGACAGTCCAGACAGATGAAGACTTTTAAGATTCGACATATTCTTGAAAAACTGGGATTTCAATTTCAGAGTCCGAGCACCAGAGATTTCCAGAACCTGCAATGATTTTAGTTGGATTTTGGCATCTACCAAAAACTCACAGCCTCTAAGCACAAGAACACGAAGCCCGTCCATCTCATCTAATGATGTTGGCAAAGATTTGATATTGAGATTAAAGAAAGCGAGAACTTGCAGCTTCCTTTCGCGTTCAAGGAAATTCAGCATTTCTTGCTTACTAAAGTGGGTCCCGTCTAGCAATATAGTCGAAAGATTCTGACATTCTTCGTTTGATGATTGTTTGTTACGTGTCCGAGGTGTTTTCAGCATTCCATCTTCATGTGTGATTCCCCCAAAACTGTCTCTATCAGAAGTAAAGAATGTTGCCAAACCGAGACTTGGGGCTTGGTCAACACACTGGTAGAGATAATCAGCATTAATGAGTGATTTGTCCATGAAAACATAACCTTCTTCTTGAACTTTGAGTACACCACAATCCATAAGCTCCATTAGGATACGATGACCCTTCTTATACAGGTTCGTCATGCTAGAAAGACCGAGATACCCTTCCAAGATCCAGTAAGTTATTAGCTCATTGTAGTGAACACTTCCAGAATCACGAAAGAAATGATCACCACGCCACCATAAATCTTTCAGAATACCAATCGGTAACACATCATGCTTCATGCATAATAACTTGCTTGCACTGTAGTTTTTAGATTCGGTTGCTTCTTCAAACTCCTTTTCTAGCTTAGAAAATCCAGATGCATCTTTACCAAAGTAATTTAAACCTTTAGCTATCATTGTAACTGTACCAGGCAAATCATCATTGATTAGCTCAATGAATTTTTCACCTAACTTGAGGACTTTTGCAGAACTTGTCAACTCAACATCCAGTTTTTCTTTTAATAAAGACTTGGAGTCTGGTCGATGCAGTGATTTAACCTGAAACGTGTCAGATAAATCTATATCCTCCCGTCTTAATCTTGAGATTAGAACCTTAGTTTTGAAAGGAATTTTTACAAAAATACCATCCGTTTTATCACCATCGTCAGGGACCTTTTTTAAACTTTCCCGCACTTGCCAAAACTTTTTCTCATTCTCATTTTCGGGTTTGCCATCTAGAACATCATCTAAGATTAGAAGAATTTTCTTCCCTTTGAGTTTTTCATGCATCCTTTTTGCAATACCTTGGAGTTGTTTATGCATCTTTGATGCAATATCTTTGTCGTCGTCGTCTGGTACCTTAGCAGCAGCAGCATCATCGTCGTTTTGGTCTTTGTCATCCTCATCCTCCCACTCCTCGGTGGTGGGAAGTAAGTATAACTGTCGAGCAATACTCATTAAGAGAGACTCTTTGGTATACTTTCTGCACATAAACACCCATAGTGTTAAATCAAAGGTCTTCTCCTTAATGAGACGCTGACTTATTCTCTTTGCGATCTGTGTTTTCCCAACTCCTGGAGACCCATAGATGTTTACAATCTTCTTCTTCTTTTGTTGATTCTTTGGGGAAGAATCTGGGGAAGAATCTTTGGAAGAATCTTTGGTAGAATCTTTGGTAGAATATTTTAGGGCTTCATAAATCTTCTGCACTTGGGAAACTTGTGTTCCAGTAGTACTCTATAGGTGTAATTTAGGAGAACAAGTAAGTTTACGAATTTCAACTATAAAGTTAATAATGACACTATATAATAAGGATTCAGTCTGAAACAAAAGCATTTTTTTTAGAGTAAACTACACCGTTGGTCCTTGTGGTTTGCGTTGACCAACGTCCCTAGTCCCTTGACCAAAAAAGTTGCACCATCCGTCCTTAAGTGGTAAACGTTTTCCGCCGTTAGTCCCTTAAGGGACTAACGGCGGAAAACGTTTGCGGTCGGATGGTGACCCTTAAGGGACTAACGGCGGAAAACGTTTACCACTTAAGGACGGATGGTGCAACTTTTTTGGTCAAGGGACTAGGGACGCTGGTCAACGCAAACCACAAGGACCAACGGTGTAGTTTACTCTTTTTTTTATTTTTTTTGTAATATATAGCAGAGGTAACGAGATGTTTATGGGTAATGGGTCGTTTTTTGCACAAGTAACTTGTCGACTCGAGCCGGTTTTACCGGTTGAATCGGTTCCGATCGAAAAACAGGTCAAATTAAATCGGGTTTTATATTTTCGAAACCCGGTTAGACCCGCCGGGTTTGGAGTGACCCGTGTCAACCCGGTTCTCAAGACCCGGCCGGGTTTCGGTTTTTTCGTGTTTTTTAACAAATAAAGCATCTTAATTGTATACTAGCATGTTGCCCGCGCAAATCAGCGGTTTCGGGGGCATTAAAAATGAAATAAAAACTAAAAATTAATAAAAATATATCAAAATGAATGTTGAATTACAGAACACAAAATTTTAAATTAAATCATAAAAAGTTAAATAGATAAAAAGATATTTCAATTTAAAAATAAATGTGATTTTTTAATTAAGAAGTGACATATCACTTTAAAATGTGTTTCTCTAAAACTAGAACGGTACCCGCGCAAAGCAGCGGTTTCGGAGTCATTAAAAATAACAAAACTAAAAATTAATAAAAATATATTAAAATGGATGTTGAATTAAATAGTATAAAATTTTATAAAATACGATGAAATTATATCATAAAAAGAATAAATAGATAAAAAGATATTTTAATTTAAAAATAAAGAGGATTTTTTTTTCACATAACAAAAAATTATTACAAGTTTGTTAGATGAATGTGTTTGTTGTTAAAAGGGATGTTTCCATAAAAAGAAAGGAGTACATAAAGAAAGGAGAAACTCGTCTGAATTTTCGGAATTTCTAAATATAATGTCTATAAGAATGCTTTTATAAATGTTGTATATGGATGAAAATGGAATGGTTAAGATTGCACACTAACATCCAAGTTGGTACCAAAGGTTGTTACATAAAGAAATGAGATGGATGCGTTAGTTGTTTAATAAAATGTTTGTTTCTATAGAAAAAGAAAAAGGAGAAAGAAGTCGGGAATTTTCAGACATTCTAATATGATGAAAGTGTAACTAAATGCTTTTATAAGGTAATTTTAGATATTTGCGGATAGTAATTTTATTTTTACATGTTATAATTTGTTAATAATATAGTTTTTATGCTCGAATATATGAGATATTTCATGATGTATTTTTATAATAATTTTTTTGCTTATCATGCAATTTTTTTTTTTTTTTTTTATCGATATCGGGTTGACCACGGTGATCGTATCCGGGGGTTGAACGGCAAACCGGTGACCCAAATGTATCTCGAACGGGTACGATTAAAACCTTCCTGATTTTCAAACATTTTCTATAAGGTGGCTACCTACGCAACAAACAATCAACAGTAGTTCTTTACTTAAATGATAAAAAAAGGCATTCTACATTTATCGGAAGGAAAAGAAAACGAAGTATACTGTATCACAAGATGAGAGGGAAAAACATTTGTACTATTGAGTAACAATTTTATACTCAGTTATGAATCTGGGTTATGTTTAAGGGGATGATGAATCTGGGTTGTTTATTGTGATATGAATCTGGGTTGTGTTTAAGGTAACGATGATGATGGTGATTGTGAGGAAGATGGTGGATGGGGAATGTGATGAAGACGAAGATAAGGACCATTTATGTAACAAAGACCATTTATGCAACAGGGACCTTAAAGGGTAAAATGGTCATGTAACCCCATAAAAGGCCAAAAAATGCACTTGTTTAACCCGAAAAGACAAAATTTAAAGTTTGAAGTTAGAAAAAGATACAGTGACAAGTATCATGTTTTCTCTTGTGATTTGCCTTTTATAAATAGTTGGTGGGTTGTTTAGATAAATGGTGTTACCATGCTTTGTAATTCATTTCGCTAATCAAATATGGTAGCCATCTTTTTTATCCGTGAACATATTTGCTTAAACTTAGTTGTCTAAAAGGACTTTATATGCTTACTCCAATCAAATAACATCTTAAGTAGGGGTGAGCATGGTTCGGTTTTTGTATAAAACCGAAATCGAACCGAAAAATTTTGGTTTTTGATTTTTAGAAACCATTCGGTTTCGGTTTTGTGTCGGTTTGGTTTTTCGGTTGTCGGTTTATTTTCGGTTTGGTTTTTCGGTTTCTATACGACTTATCGAGCTTTGCTTTTGCAAAGTCAATTTGTAATATACCATAAACTAACACCTTCAAAGCTTTAAAGAAACAATCCAAATAAGAAAAACCAAAGACACAACAATGATAATAAGAAACAAATGATCATATAAACCCTTAAGAATTATTTATATGTTATAAAGCAACACAATAACAACGATAAAAACCTAATAAACATAAAAGAACTCATAGAAAAGAACTTATTATGTGTCATAAATGACATGTACAAGAAGTATATAAAACAAAGAGTAGTTACTCGACATGATATAGTTAATCTAGCGGAGCATATTTATCGACCCTAAGCTTCAATCACAACTTATTTTTGTTCTCATGTTTATAAAGATCGGTCCGGTTTATATCGGTTTTATTTTAATGCTAAAACCAAACCGAACCAAAAACTTTGGTTTTTCCAAAATCCGAAAACCGAACCATCGGTTTTTCAATCGGTTTCGGTTTTTTAGGTTTCGGTTCTTCGGTTTTTTTGGGTTTAGGTTCGGTTTTTCGGTTTCATGCACACCCCTAATCTTAAGTATGTTTGAGAATATGATTTATCAAATGGTCACTTTTGTTTATTTATTCAATAGGATATCTTAGTGTTAAATTTTAAGTAACAAATGACTAATTAACAATGTGGTAGTGTAACTAACAACAATTCAAGATTTGATAGAAGCTTGATACCCATTTCATATTTTTATCAATCCAAACAATAATGTTTGTTATGATATAATTGATAAAATACAATGTCATTCCATCCTATATCAATCCAAACAATAATGTTTGTTAATGGGCTTTACCCTAACTTTTATTTTCAATACAATTGTTTAAGTGGGCTTTGCTTTTGAAAATGGGTATTAAACCATCAAAACTAGCTATTTTTCCTAAACCCACCAAAGGTGGTGTGTTCTTAAACCTGTACCTATTCCCATAATAATAGTCATTCTCTTGAGAAATCAAACACCAATATGCTGAGGTAAGTGCGTGCAGAAGATATGGTAAGGCGTGTATACTTGGATTTTTTTCTTGAATTAAAAGTTATCTAATGGTTGTTTGTAGACATAAGTTAACGGTGCGTTTGGTATGTGGTAATAGGAATCAAGGAATGGTTTGATAGTTATAGAAAATTAGTGAAAAACGTTTGGTAAAAAGGTATGAAATGAAAAAAAAAAATGAAATCACACTGAGAATTCAAAGATAAGTAGATATCTGACTTTTTATCTCATTTCACATTTTACCCCGCATCCTACCCCACATTCTACATTTCATTTTTTTGTTTTATAGTCATAATCAACAATATTAAATTAGTAATGTGACAATGATACTCAAAATTATGTAAACATATAAAACAATATTTTATATGTAAAGATAATTACTTTCATTTTATCCTATTTCAATCTAATAGCGATACTTATTGCTATTTACTAACCAAACGCGCCCTTATGTGGAAACGTAGTAATTGTTTATAACTTTGGGTTTCGAGAAATGAAAACCATTTCTAGATAAGCCAACAAAGACTAGTGTCCTAAGGCATCTTTTATTTATATAAGCCATGGTATTTGTTTTTCTTTCGGTTGAAACACTTAAACAAGTTGACTGCAAGGGATTAACGCTTGTGAACATGGTTAAAAAGAGTTTATTTTCTTATAGATAAATCCATCAAACAATAGCTAAATTTCAATATTGATTCATTAAAGTTACTCAAATTTTGTTTTGATTATAAAAATCACTCAAGTTTCTTTATTTTATAACTAAAGTCACTAAAACTTTATTTTTACTACATATATCATTTAAGGTTAGATGTTCTAACGTTGTGAAAATTTTAAACATTTATTTCACAAAAAAGGCAAAACTATGTAATTTGGTTATTATTTTGAACAAGAATAAAATTGGTTTATACATTCTAAAGGTAGAAAACGATTAAAAGAAATTTTAGATTTCACTGTTTAGTGTTCACACCAATGTTATTAAAATCGTTTTTTTAATCCACCTGGTCGAGCCATCGGATTAAGGTTCAACCGGGTTTTTTGGCCAAAACCGGTTTCCGGTCACCCGACCGGGTGAACCACCCAAGTTTTTAAAACGTTGGTTTATACTTGGAAAACGTTTACATCCTAACCAACAGAGTACCTCGCATTGCGACGGTCGATACCTGTAATAAAAAATTTCGACAAACAATATTTTTTGATTATACATTCTAATAATTTTTGCCGTGCCATATATGTTGCGGGAATATATGGTTAGTAGTTTGTAATATTATTAAAAAGTAGAAAGTCGTTGACAGTCACTATAACTTTATTTTGGTTATAGAAACGAATTAAAGTTTCAATAATGTTTTAATCATGCGAAATTTTTATCATAGTGTCACCTAAACGGAATAATTATCAAACTTGATTATTATCTCGTGGTTATTTATTATGTTCACTCGTACATTAATTGATTGTACATAAGGTTAGTTTACAATAGTTATATTCAGATTGTGTGTTTTATAATATACACCATGATAATGCATATATGGATATTTTTACTACGCACTGGTAATTTAAAAACTTCACAAGAATGGATCAATTTTAAGACTTTGATGATTCTTTTAGTAATATAAATTTTGAGCGGCTAAACTGAAACATTTATAAAACTTTGTTATTCCCAATTTTATAACAAGCATAAGAATCCGCGCGTTGCGACGGGGCTAATTTTTTTCCGGATTTTTTTTTTTACTTAGTGTAGGCCGGTTTTTCATTACGTCGTTTATTTTAAAGTTAGTAGGTAGTTTAGGGTGTTTTTTAGAATTTTTTAGGGAATATATATATTTATATATATAATATAAGTATATATATATATCTCACACACACTATATATATATATATATATATATATATATATATATATAGAGAGAGAGAGAGAGAGAGTTAGAATCAAATAAGAAGAAAACTTAAAATAAGAATGATAAGAAGAAACCACAATCACACATTTAAGATGCACCTACAAAAATGAATGCATCTCTCATTAAAATTCTCTCTCCTATTTAAAATGTGTGGCTAAAAATCTTTCTTATTCTTCTCATTATAATTTTTTTTCTCACCGGAGATAAAGATCAAATAAAAAGACAAATATTCGTGAGAAGGATAAAAAGATTTATTTTTTAAAAAAAATTCTCAAAAAATTCTCAAAAAATTCCACAAGATCGTGTATGTTGATGCATGAAAAAGTTGTAAAGGAAGTTTTTCTAAAAGTGGATAGTTTTGCCGAAATTTTTTTATTAAAAAAAACGTTTGTGCATTAAATCGGTTTTAACGTTTTTTTTTGCATCAAAAATTCGTTTTTGTATCCAACTTCTTTTGACTTTTTGCATCAAAATTTTATTGCGCATCAAACTATAACAAGTCGATGGACCAATGTCTCATGGGAAGGTTTGTGTCCTTACAGAGTCTTTACATCGTGTGATAGAGTCCTTTAGAGTTTCATATCGTAATCGGACTTATCGTATTATCGCTACTGAGTTTGCATATTGGGCGCCCAATATTGAATCGATGGAGGTCAATTCCGAGTCTAATCCTCTGGAAAGGAAGGATGCAGAGGGTCCTAGTTTGGATGAAAGTTTGGAAAATGAGGAGCATTTGGATGTCGATAGTTGTGTTTCAGATTCCCCTATAAGAATTTTAACCATGATTACGTGTCGCCTTCCTAGTCGGTTTGTGCGAGAGTATGAGTTCGTAGGGGTGAAAGTAATCTTGGCTGGACTCCTTTAGAAGAAGGCGAATTCTGATGATTCGGGTTCTTGTATAATGATGGGTGTATTAAGGATCGTCATGTAAAAGAGATTTGGAAGATGATGCTGGTGAATTCTTTGGAGTTCATTCTCATGGTGTATTAGTGGTAATGTTACCACTGTATGAAAATAGAGGATGTAAACGACAAGTTATTCTGCCTTAAAAAGACTCCATCCTTTGCGCCTCCAATCTACATCCCCCGGGTAATGATTTAAATATGGCGTTGAGTCTGGTTTCTATCGTGGATAGATTATAAATTGGTCCTCTAACAAAGTTACGAATAGATTCTGAAAAACGATGGAGCTATAGAGACCACCAATGAAATAATCACGGGTTGTATTCTCAGCTCGCGCAACTTCGTGTCGTGGAAAAGATCTAATTTCCTACGATCTTCAGATTTGGAGTTATTTATGACAACGTTAAAGAAGATTATTTCTTCTTCAATAATAGCCTTATCGAGGGGACAAACAAAGTATGGCCGGTTAGATCCATTTTGGTATGAAGCCTTCGGTGCACGTTTTCGAGTTCAATAGAAGTTAATTCATTATGTCGCCATGGTGGATCTTTCTTAAACTAATAGCCATTGTGGTTGTTTTGCGAGGTTCATGAAAAAGTTGTAAAGGAAGTTTTTCTAAAAGTGGATAGTTTTGCCGAAATTTTTTTATTAAAAAAAACGTTTGTGCATTAAATCGGTTTTAACGTTTTTTTTTGCATCAAAAATTCGTTTTTGTACCCAACTTCTTTTGACTTTTTGCATCAAAATTTTATTGCGCATCAAACTATAACAAGTCGAAAAATTTGTGCATCAAAATTTTTTTATGCATCAAAATTTCTTTTTTTATGCATCAAAATTTCTTTTTTTTGCGCATTATAAAAACGTATAAAAACTCAAAATTACAAAAACTTCTTTTACAAAAGTTTTATGCACCAACATACCTGATTTAATGAAATTTTTCGAGAATTTAAAAAAAAAAAAATCTTTTTATCCTTCTCACGAATATTTGTCTTTTTATTTTAACCTTCCTCTCTCTCTCTCTCTCTCTCTATATATATATATATATATATATATATATATATATATATATTCAACATTTTTTATAAAATCGTACGTATGTCAGAAGCGTTGCGATATTGGGCTCGTTTTGTTTGGAAAAAAAAGACGTGTTTTTGGAATTTTTTTAGGGAAAAAATATATATATATTAAAATTCAACATTTTTTTATAAAATCGTACGTATGTCATAAGCGTTGCGATATTGGGCTCGTTTTGTTTTAAAAAAAACATATCTACTTAAAAGTTGAGGGTACGATTCGTATTTTTTTTTCCTATTTTGGGCCGATAGCTGGGTTTTTTTTTGCATAGTGGGCCATTTTTTTTCCGTTGGGTCAAATCTCTTTTGTTGGGCCACTGTAGCATTGCACTGTAGAAGAGCACTATAAAAAGACGACAAAAACGTCGTCGTATCAAACAGCTATTGAGTTATATTATACTAGTAATATAAAGTTAATTGAGAGAAATTAAATTCGAGAGATGCGATTTTTATTTAGATACAAATATTATGTCCAAACGCTTTCATGAAATCTCCTGAATTTAATTAATGTGATGCGATTATTATTAAAGGTATTTTCTTTTATCATTTTTCTTATAAAATATACTTAAGTTGGACAATATTTAAATTTCGGTTGTTTATGCGGTTAAACAAATTTTGAGTGACTTTAGTGAAACACTTTTAAAACTTGAGTGATTTTTATAATTGAAAGCAAGTATGAGTGACTTTAGTGAAACAATGATTAAATTTGATTAGTAGATCATATTTTGCCTTTCTTAACTACTTAATTTTCTTTAATTAGTATATATACTAAAGGGCATTGAAAACGATCTTATTTTATGTCGTTTATGACTGACGAGCTGGAATTGAGCTAACATGTGACCATGCTAAAAAATAATAAAAATAATAATAATTTACTTTAATAAAAAAAATTAGTATATATACTAAAGGGCATTGAAAACGATCTTATTTTATGTCGTTTATGACTGACGAGCTGGAATTGAGCTAACATGTGACCATGCTAAAAAATAATTAAAAAAATAATAATTTACTTTAATAAAAAAAAATTCAAAACGACCTTTGAAGTTTTTACTATTTACGACTTTTTTATATTACAAAATTTATTTATCAAAAATATCTAAAAAATAGGTAAAAAAAGGTCCATGGATAACGAACAAAACGAGCCAGATATTGATATGCTTTAGACGTGCATATGATTTTATAAAAAATGTTAAAAAATTAATATATATTGTTTAATGAAAAAAAAAATTCAGAACAATACCTAATAATTTTAAAAAATAACCATAAAGTTATTTCGTTAACCAAAACCGTAACAAATAATCGGTCCACAAATCTAACAAAAGTATAATCATCTGCAACAAACTAGCCCTGCTGCAACGTGCGAGTACGTTCTCACTCGTTTCGTAAAAATTGTTATCTGGGAGTGGGTCTAAACATGATATCGTTATGAAATTGAGTCACTAAATTCAGGACTTTTTCTTAACTTCTAACCAATTAAAACCAAAGCACCAGGGTAAAAAAAAAGGATCTAATCACTCCAAAATTAGAAAGAGTAAACAGATAAGAAAGCTTCAACTTAAGCAAATAAAAACCAGAATGTATGAAAATTTTTAGGGTACACGATTGCCACTGAGAGTTAAATCTCACAAGAAACACCCCTAATAATGATTCCTTAATTTGGTATTAATGTAATACAATTAGTTAGACAATTGTGTTGGTAATATATATTGTTGCCTTTCTAAAAAAAAACTAGTAACGGAGGAGGGACAATCTATTAGTCGATCAAAGTATCAAACATCTCAAACTTTAGTAGCATATATGAGAATGAGAGAAGGAAAAACCTGTGGATTCGAGGTATTTGCTTCGTCCATTTGAATCTCCAATGTAAAAAGCTACTACAAATTAAAGGAATTGTTAGATAGAACTAAAAATGCCCATGAACCACAGAAAGCATTTTGTTTTATTTTAGTTTTATACTAAAACCGGTTAATAAATACTTATTCTGTCCCATTTTTATTGTTCACGTTTTCTTTTTAGGAGTTTGATCAAATTTACTATATTACTTTTATTTGAAATTATAATTACAAACTTTAAAAAAGAGTTTAATTAAATAGCTAAGGTAAAACTGTTATTCTGTCAAAAAGTAGGAAAAGAAAAGCAGTAATAAATGCACTTTTCTTAAATTGTGTGTTTTTTGTCGAGGGACAATAATTTTAGGACGGGAGGAGTATATGTTAGATGACATAAATTTCTTCAAAATCTTTGGAAAGAAGAGAACTAGTGAAATCATTTGAAATAGCAATTTGAACGTCCAACATGCATGGCAGCGGTGACTTGTCTACAACAAATGTAACGGTATAAAAAGTGACGTTGTGATACAAGTGCTACCAGATTCACATTTCTTGACTCTTCACTCAAATTCTCCACAAAGGAAACAAACTTTCCGTTTAAAAAAAGTATATATTTAATGCATAGCAAAATACTACTCTAATAAAGATAAGGGTTTTGCTAACCAATGTCCACTGGGCAGAGGCTATAATATACACAAACTTTCTTAATTAACATAAAAATACATTAAATAAGGGTTCATTTAAGTCAAAATCATGTTCAAATATATTAATTTATAGGTTTATTTAATGCATTTTTATGTTAATTAAGAAAATTTATGTATATTAATTACACACTAACCTCTGAGCATTGGTTAGCAAAACCCGATAAGATAAAACAGAAAACTTAGTAAATTATAATGACTCTTCCTCAACAAACAAAAGGAAATTAAAATACAGTAAGATAGATGGAATAATATCACAAGATATATAAACTATTGTCTTAATTTTACTAAATAAGCTAAAGGCATCTACTATGATGATGAAGCTACTAAAAAATTTATAAAATTGTCATCTCATAAAATATTATTAATTTACAAATGTTTTCATAATATAAACCTATCCTTACTATAGATAAACATTTTAGTATGTCAATAAAATTGTTGAATTACGTAATGTACCAACTTATAAACTTTTTCAAAATGCTAAACCTTTCATGCCACTTATATATGAAATGATTCATCACTATGTACACAAATTTTTAACCACTTCATAATCGCTTTAAACCTATTTTTAAACTATCATACGGATGCTCCAACCATCTAATAAAACCAATTTTCCATATAAGATACAACTATGATAAGATGCTAAAAGAGAATATTACCTTTGAATTTAGCGGTTTAGATCTCCGGGGTACAAAAAACATATAGTTTTGGGTGGTATTTATAGGGGTCATTTATGGCGTCATTGTGACGAAGAGTCAACTTTATCTTGTGACGAGTATAAATCAAGTATTGGGGAATAACTTCTTTGCTCCTGGATTAATAAAAGTATAAACTGGTGTCCCACATGCACTAACAATTGTGCCATATGCATGAAGCCGTTGTATTTTATGTGAAGATACTTTAACTTTGTGGAAAGCATGGAGTTGTAGGGGATAACTTGTATTAAAGAAATGCTTGTAATATGCGGTAAGCATGAATAATTTTAAGAACTTTATTTGGTAAATTAAACAACACGGGGTATTCTTACGTAAAAGACTAACTTTGCAACGGAATGATAACCCAAAGACTATTTTCGTATAGTAAGTTAGTCATTATTAAAGATAAACTTTGCAAATGATCGATAACTCCGAGGTCTATTTTCTTAAATTGTTTCTTGAATTTTTAACGAAAATAGTCTTTCAGTTAGCGTTCCGTTGCAAAGTTAGTCATTAAGGACTAACTTTGCAACGGACCGATAACCTCAAAGACTATTTCCTTATAGTACGGTTTTATAATTTTATTTTTAAAAAATATATATTAAACTTCAATATTTTTTATAAAATCGTGCGTATATCAGAAGCATTGTAACATTTGGCTCGTTTTGTTCGCAATTCGAAGATCTTTCCAGTGGCGTATTTTTTTACGAATGAATCGATCTATATACGTTTCATATTTGATAAATAAAGTTTGTTATACAAAAAAGTCGTAAATAGATAAAAGTTCAAGGTCGTTTAATAACTTCTCACATAGATTGAGGTTCTCACATAGTTTGAGGGTGTATTTTGTAAGTTTTTTTAATATTAAACTTGCTTTGGGAAATGTATAATTTTATTTTAAATATTAAATAAACGTGCACGCCTAGGCGCACTGCCTTTTAATATAAACGAGGATTTGGACCCGCGCTCCGCTGCAGAGCGCGAGGTTTTACGTTAAGGACTAACTTTGCAAATAAACGATAACCCAATGACTATTTCCGTATAGTATGTGAGTCATTAAGGACTAACTTTGCAAATGACCGACAACCCCAAAGACTATTTTCGTTAATTGTTTCTAAATTTTCTTACAAAAATAGTCCTTCGTGTAGCGTTTCATTAGAAATTAGTCATTAAAGACTAACTTTGCAACAGACCGATAACCTCAAAGACTTTCCGTAATTTTTTCAAAAATATATATTAGACTTCAACCATTGGTATAAAATCGTACGTGTGTTAGAATCATTGCAACATTGGGCTCGTTCTGTTCGCAATTCGACGATCTTTTCAGTGCCATATTTTTTAGGAATGAATCGATAGATATACGTTTCGTATTTGATAAATAAAGTTTGTTATATATAAAAGTCGTAAATATGTAAAAGTTTAAGATCGTTTTAGTAACTTCTCGCACTAGTTTAAAGATGCATTTTATATCTATTTTTACCTCGATAGTGGTGATTTTTTTTAATGGTAAAAATGCACGACTTCATATGTCGTACCGGTAAATGTTTATATGGTGGTGGCAAAAGTTCAACATAGACCCAAAATTTAGCATAGACTCAATGAGCCAATCATAGTCACTCATTTTTTAATCAAAATAATAAAAACTCATTTTTTACCTCTTTTTTAAAAATTAAATATCCCAAAAACCGTTAATCGTTACGCAAAACAAAACATGCCATTGCGACGAGAATTAAATCATCTTTCTATAGATGGGCACTTCTATATACTATCGACGAAAAAAAATTTGAAATTTTTTTTTTTAGATACGTCTGAAAAAAATCACATGTAATTTTATGAAATCAGATGTGATTTTATGAAATCAGATGTGATTTTATGAAATCACATGTGATTTGTATCACAAATCACATGTGATTTGTATTTATGAAATCAGATGTGATTTTATGAAATCACATGTGATTTGTATCACAAATCACATGTGGTTTTTTTCAGACGTGACTGAAAAAAATCGGAAAAAATGTTCTTCGAAAGTATATCGAAGTGGATGTCTACTGAAAGATAAAAAATACTCGCCGTGATGGTGTATTTTTTGTTGTTTGACGATTTACGGTTTGTAAGATATTTTATTTTTAAAAAAGAGATGAAAAGTGGGTTTTTTTATTATTTTGATGAAAAAATGAGTAGTTAAGATTAATTCATTGGGTCTATGCTAAATTTTGGGTCTATGTTGATCTCAACTCATATGGTAGTAATCATAATTTGAGAATTAGGTTGTGTTGCGTTTGTTTTTCTAAAACAAATCTTTTAATAGTATTTTAATTTGACTCGATAATACCGGAATGTTTGAGAAAAAATATGTTTTTGGTTTATTTTACATACTAAATATTTCTCACATATAAAAAGACAAAATTCCCAGCTAATCATTTGTGTGTTGAGAAAAAAAATAAGAGATCAATTATTATTTAAAAAATTCAATTACACTCATATTTTTATAATTTAAATATTTCATAAACCGTCAATCGTTAGATAAAATAAATTATACCGTCGCGAAGAGTATTTAATTATCTTTCAATAAACAGACACTTTAATATACTTTCGACAAAAAAATTTTGTCGTTTTTTCATTTTTTTTGCTGTATCGAAATTTGAGTGACATATCACATGTGATTTATTACTAATATTAAAGTTTGAACACTAAACATCTGTACTAAAATTCAGTTTTCTTAGTCCCGCTTGTTGATGCTTCAAATGAGTTAAAACCTAGACCCGATTTATCTCCGAAGGGTTTTCAGAAGACTTAGCATTTCATTTAGCGAGTGTGTACTCTTTTGAAATTGAGTCGGCTTGGAAGCTTCCTCTTTAAGTTTTTCGTTGTCAATCTTAAGTATTTGACACATTGTACATTCGAGATCAACTCCCTTGTTTTTCTCGAGTTTAAACACTTTTTCTTTTAGTAAAATTTCTAAACTATTTCTAATAGCTTTTAAGTGTTTTGCTTTAGTGAATATTTTTAAACTCATTTTACATAATTTGTGGTATTCACTATCTAGAGTAAAATCATCTATTGAAGAGTTTTCATCACTAAAGTAAGAGGATTCGGAATGTACCTCACTAGATGCTTGAGCCATGAGACACGTTTCGTCTTTAGCTTTTCATCATCTTTCTCACCGCTATCACTCAAAGAACCTCCGACAAAAGCCCTTTGGTTCTTGTCTCTCGGTGGTTTTGGACATTCTTCGATGTCACACCCCCAAATAGGGTTCCGTCAGAATAAGCGTCAGGGGGCGTGACTTTCATGAATATCTCAACTACAAAGCAATAAAGAACGACCTCTAAGGGTACGTTTTGAAAACAAACACCATTGCATTAAATTAAAATAGTAATAAGTCTTACATCGATCAATTCAAATGATTTAAGAGTTTAAATGCGGAAGCTTAAATGAGTTTCGACAACGGTATTTAAAACATAGGTATATCATAGATAAGTCCTTGAAAACCGATCCGGGCAAAAGACTTCACATAATTCAAGCAACGACATCCAAGCTAAGCACCTGAGAAAACATGCTTAAAACGTCAACATAAAGTTGGTGAATTCATAGGTTTAGTTCAAATACTATCAGTATGGACCACAAGATTTTAAAACGTATGTGACAGTTATTGGAGATACAACTTCACATAAAGAGGCATTTACGTTGCACTAAGCTCATGACACCGAAGCTAATGGGGAGGTTGCATGTACATTGCAAAATAAAGTTTCCCTGGTAGGTGTCTGACCAAGACACCCAATCAAGTTTCAAGGTGATATACATCTGTTGGCCTGTATAATCCGTCGTACCCGACCAGTAAGAATTACCAAACCCGGATGGGGATTATTAGTCCTAATAGATCTATTTAGTCACTCGCGCTCACTTAACCAGCTAGTCAGTTAAAGGTAATTAACGGTTCATGATAATTCGGGCAATAGTGGTCTAAACGCTACTTAGGCAACATGTAAACAGGGAAATCTCACGTATAGTACTTGTGTCCAGTTTTGTAACCAAGCAATGTTTCTCACCCCAAATTATAAAACATTTATGCAAAACGAGTAAAAAGTGGGGTTAGGAACTCACCTTAAGCGAGCAGTGAATCAAAGGAAATCAATCAAGTAAAGATGAATCACACGGTCCTAGCGACAACCTAGCATAATATTGTCATTTAAGAATGACGTACAACGAAATGACTCTTTGCGCAAAGACTGGTCATCCGAACATGAGTAGACAAGGCTTATCATTTCAAAACATACTTTCCGAAATTATAAGTTTTTAACAAGTCTCGACACTTTAACGACTCTCGAAAATATTTCATTTTTTGTGTATTTCGTCTTATAGTGTATTTTGTCCTTTAGTGTATTTCGTCCTTTAGTGTATTTCGTCCTTTAGTGTATTTCTTCTTTTAGTGTATTTCGTCTTTTAGTGTATTTCGCCTTTTAGTGTATTTCATCTTTTAGTGACCCGACACGACGTTGACCTAGGCCCGACTCCTAACGTTTTTCTCCATTTTATTATTAGTTTGATGATAAAATATATTTCTCGAGATATCTTCAATATTTTATGAAATTTTGACATGACCTTTCTTAAAATAGTAACTTTCCCTTTTATTTGACCTGACTCGCAAAATGTCCATTTTATAAAAAGTACACCTTCATTGATCCGCAAAATATCCGACAACTAACTAAATCACGTTTCAACATTTATTAAGTTTACAAATGTGACGAATAAGTTTTTAGAACACCTAGTGCTAGTCACATAGGTTTCGAACCATATGAACTCCAAAAAGATCAACCCGATCGATTTTCGACAACACTGCAATATCACAACAAATCCATTCTAAACCTAACCCTCGTTGACTTTCAATTCACGCTTTCAACAAAACCAATATCTAACTTAATCCCTTCGTCAACCATATTTAATATCTATATACAATAATCTCAAATAAATGATATAGCTGTAACAACAACAATATATATATATATATATATATATATCAAAACGCTCACAACGAACTTTTATACACAAAAGTACAACTATTTTTCAAGTTCTTCCATTTATGTTTAAAAGATTTAAAACTTGAGACTTGTAGTTTTATAGAAAAATATATAACGATTTTCACAACGATTCGTTTTGTACACCTTGTTCGGAATAATCATAAGTATGTAAAAGTACAACTTATTTATGAAAAATAAAAGATGACTTACAAGAAAGAATGACTAGAGGATGATTAGAGACTAGAACAATCCAAACGTTGTTTATAAACTACCCGAATATAACAAGAATCAACCTTGCTAGCTTCCTTTCACCTCCTTGTCACCACCTTGCTAGCACACAAGAACCTTGTCACACCCTTAAGCCCCAAGCAAAACCCTTTGTCACCTCCTTTGTTATTCGAACCCTCTCCACCACCCTACACCTCTCTAAGCTACTCCTAGCTCCTAATAGTCACACCTAGCTAACCCTTGGCCACCACTCTTCACAACTTAGCCACTACTCCACACAAACTTGGTCACCACTCCTATTTCAACCCTATATGTACATGCATACATGTACACCTTCAAAACTCACCACTAAGTTTCATACTACCTCAAAACTATGTTCTAGCTAAGCTAAGAAAGGAAAAGGAAAGGTCTTTAAGCTAGTAGAAACCAAGGAACAAGAGAAGAAAGGTTCTTGATTAATCTCCAAGTCATTTCGACCCATATCAACCCATTTTGATCCATTTCGTATACTAGTAAGTCCTACCATTTGTTCTATAAGCTCTTGATAAGTTTTAGATCCTTTATAAGCTCTTATATACTTTTATGATCGCATGGAATAAGCCCTTAAACTTCAAACCTACACGTTTGGTTGTCATAAACCAAACGCATGCTTAAAAACCCAAAAGCTATTTTCGAAACCCTAATAAGCTATAAGCTGATTTTATAAGTTGTTCTAATAAGCTATAATATCATTTTTATAAACTTGGAAAC
>BQNB010091780.1:3197-26786 GCA_026074375.1 Tanacetum coccineum | reverse complement strand
GGGTAAAAATCAAGAAACGGGTCATGGTTTAGAAACTAGCTCGGTTTTAGGGTTTAGGGTTTTGAATTAGGGTTTTGAGGGTAAATATGTGTATGAAAGCTTATGAATAGAATAATTAGGGTTTAAACATTGTATATTGAGTGTAGTAGGTTATACACAAGTTGTGGTGAAGAAATTAGAATAAAAACGGAGGTAAAACGGCTATATTAGATATCGTGCATTAATGACTTGTATATTGAGTTTTGAAAGACTTGTGCCTTTCTTTGGAGGGAATGTATATTCATATGATATGTTATGTTACTTGTACCTATGCTTTAGTAGCCTATACATTCTCTTTAGATATTAACCCTTCATGGACTTTAGGGTTTAGAGGTGTACGATAACGGTTTAAAGCCCGTTTTGATATAACATTGTGAATGGTACATTATAGGAATAATGTACTTTGTAATAAGAATATGATGATATTGACTTGACATATTATGATATTTTCTTGACATATATGAAGATAGGATTGCCATAGATAGGTTACGTGAGCTCATCTACTTTAGTTATGTAAGTTACATGACATACTGAGACATTGACAATGCAAGTAATGTAATAAAGCGAAAAATTTCCCCGTATAATTGTGATAATAGTAAAATAGATTTTGATAAAAATTCTTGGGTTGTTATATAAACCCATGTATATCGAGAATAATAATCCACGATCACAAGAATATACTTCTTTCCATTGATTGAAGCTACCCGCATTGGACCGCATAAATCCATATGAAGTAATTCCAATTTAGAGTGATCACTTGGAACTAATTTGAGTGGATGAGAAGCTCTCTTGCTTTTTCGTCTTTCACAAGCAGAACAAATGTGATCTTTTCCATATTTAAACTTTGGAAGACCATCAACCAAGTTAAGTCTGGTAAGATTGTTTATGGTGCTAAAATTAAGATGTGAGAGTCTGCGGTGCCATAACCATGACTTTGTCGAAGTTGCGTTAGACATTAGACAAACGGGTAAAGAAGCAGCCATGTAAGAAATGGAGATAGTATATAAATTTGATTCGTGGCCGCCTATAATCAAATCATCTCCTTCTAGATTACGCACATAACATGTCTTAGAACGAAAAGCCACTTTTAAATCGCCATCACAAAATTATCCAACGCTAAAGAGATTATGTCAAAGACCTTCAACATAATATACATGACAAATAGTGATATTGCCCTGTATATAATCACCATAGCCTGTTATTGCTGCAAAATTATCATTTCCAAAGCGAACGGTGCCTATGAATTTCTCAATGAAAATTTTCAGCAGTGATCGATCACCCGTCATATGCTTTGAACAAATTACTATCAATAATCCACAGAACAATCTGAACTACCTGCAACACAAGAAGAAACAACACATAGACAAGTGGGTAATTTAACTACCCATTTCTTCATAGAGATCGATTGTTTTTCAGATGAACTACTATTCTGTCCATTCGGTTTTGTGTTAATAGGAGACCAAACAACATTTGGTTTTGATTTCAAACCGTTTTTGCCATAATCTACTTGTTCCGCATCTTGTAAGCATATGGGCTTAATGGTTCATCACGATGTTTTCTTTTCTTTTTCTTAAACGTACTAGAAACCTTATCTCTAGCTTTTGATGCACTTGCTTCATCAATCTTAGATTTGGAAGCTACATAAGTAGTATTTAAAGTCGCCTGAATCACTTAAACTTTGGCACCCTCAATGATCTAGCTTGTAAAGATCTTGTTAGAGGCTTACCTCGGTTGAAGTTTGAAAAGGATCATTTGTGTTCTGCATGCCAACTTGGAAAGAGCAGGAAAGCTACCCACAAACCTAAGATGATTAACACCATTACGGAAGTTTTACACACCCTTCACATGGATTTATGCGGACCGCTGAGAGTGCAGAGTATAAATGGGAAGAAATACATTTTGGTAATAGTCGATGACTACTCCAGGTTTACATGGGTGAAGTTTTTGAGATCCAAGGATGAGACTCCCGCTTTTGTAATCAATCTGTTAAAACAACTTCAAGCCGGTCTCAACAAAACTGTCTGGTTCGTGCGGACTAATAATGGCACCGAATTCGTTAATAAAGATTTGACAGATTACTATGAAAGCGTTGGCATTACCCACAAGAAGACCGTTCTGAGAACTCCTCAGCAGAATGGCATTGTTAAACGACGGAATCGGACTCTTGTTGAAGCTGCTCGGACAATGCTGATATTCTCCAAAATTCCCTTGTTTCTTTGAGCAGAAGCTGTGGCTACTGCATGTTACACCAAAAACCGATCCCTAATACATACTCTTCATAACAAAACCCCATATGAACTAGTGCATGACAAGAAACCGGATCTTTCTTTCTAAAGTATATTTGGGGCTCTCTTCTACCCAACAAATGACAGCGAAGATCTTGGCAAATTGAAAGCTAAAGCAGACATTAGGTTCTTTGTTGGTTACGCACTAAACAGGAAGGGTTAGAGAATCTACAACAAATGGACCCGACAAATCATGGAAACTATTCACGTCACATTCGATGAGCTGACTGAGCAGACGGCTCCTGTACTCTCTAGTTCAGGACCCGCTCCTAACCTTTTGACGCATGGACCTATAAGTTCAGGGCTCATACCTAATTTTGCTCATGTTATACCGTATGTACCCCCCACTAATAACGATTTGGAGCTGCTGTTTCAACCAATGTTTGATGAATATTTTGAGACTCTAACGGGTGATCATCCGATGCCTCCTGTCCCCGCCGTTCCAACCCCGGCCATTACAACCGGTCCATCAGTATCTATCTCCTTTAATCACGATGCACCATTAGGCAGTCATTCACCATCATCCTAGGCTCATCAATCATCTTTGGTACATCACGGTGTTGCAACTGAGCATTCTTTTGAAGAAAATCCATTTTCTGCAACTGAGCACGAACCATTTGTTAATGTGTTCGCCCCAGACCCAAACTCTGAAGCATCATCTTCTGGGGTAATCACAATTACTGCACCCAACCAATCCACTCAACCTCATGAACATCTTCGAAAATGGACCGACTCTCATCCTCTTGATAATATTATTGGGAACCCTTCTCGACCGGTATTCACTCGGAAACAGCTTGCTACAGATGCTCTATGGTGCTTCTACAATTCAGTACTGTCCAAAGTCGAACCAAAAAACTTCAAATCTGCTGTTACTGAAGACTGTTGGTTTCAAGCCATGCAAGATGAAATCCATAAATTTGATCGACTGGACGTATGGGAATTAGTGCCACCTCTGGACTGTGCCATGATCGTTGCTCTCAAGTGGATTTATAAGGTGAAACTTGACGAGTATGGTGATGTGTTGAAAAACAGGGCACGTCTTGTAGCGAAAGGATATCATCAAGAAGAAGGTCTTGATTTTGAATAATCCTTCGCCCCGGTCGCCAGACTTAAAGCTATCAGAATATTTCTTGCCAATGCTGCCAGCAAAAACATGACAGTTTATCAAATGGACATGAAAACAGCATTATTAAATGGCGAGCTTAAAGAGAGTCTAATTGAGACAACCTGGAAGGCTTCATTGACCCAGATCGTCCACATCATGTCTACCGTCTGAAGAAAGCTCTTTACGGGTTAAAGCAGGCACCCCGGGCGTGGTATGACACTTTGTCGAAGTTTCTTCTGGCACAAGGATTCTCCAAGGGTGTAGTCGATCCAACCTTGTTCATTCGGAAAACAGGCAAACACACTCTTCATGTTCAAATATATGTTGATGATATCATATTTGCCTCGACTGACCCCAAAGACTGTGACCGTTTTTCTAATGAAATGAGCTCTAAATTTCAAATGTCGATGATGGGTCAAATATCCTTTTTCTTAGGCTTACAAATTTCTCAGAATCCTAGAGGCATTTTCATAAATCAATCTAAATACGCTAATGAGATTTTAAAGAAATTTGATCTTCATAAAAGTGACCCTGTTGACACTCCCATGGTGGAGCGAACAAAACTGGATGAGGACCTCTCAGGGATCCCTATTGACCAGACCCAATATCGCAGTATGATAGGATCCCTGATGTATCTCACGGCCAATAGACCTGACCTTGTTTTTGCTGTGTGCATGTGTGCTAGATATCAATTCTAGCCCGCCTAAAAAGCACTTGAAGGTTAAACGGACGTCTTTCGTTCTCAAGGAACCATCAAATATATGGGTCTTTGGTATATGAAAGACTCCGCCTTGGCACTAACAGCATACGCAGACGCAGTCATGCAGCGTTGGTCTAGGGCACTCGAAGAAGACATCTGGTAGTGCTCAGTTCCCTTAGTGATATGTTGTTAGTGGTAATTCAAAGAAGCAAAACTCAGCACGTCCATCTGTTCTACAAAGCTGAATACATCCATTGAATGTCTGGTTGCTGTGCCCAAATCCTATAGATGCGGTCTCAATTATCGAATTATGGCTTTGTATACAATCACATCCCTCTGTATTATGACAACAAGAGTACCTATTGCTCTTTGCTCCCCTAACAAACGTCCGCACTCCAGGTCTAAAACACATTCGACTTCGACTCATTTCATACAGAGAACAAGTAGGAGAAGGGAGTGGTTGAGTTGTTATTTCGTGAGGACAGGAGTATCAATGGCGGATATATCTCTCTTAAGGGCACTGCCCAAAGAACGATTTGAATTCATTCTCCCGCGGCTTGGCATGAAGAGTATGAAGCCAGAGACACTCAAACGTCTTCAAGATGATAAGGATGAGTGACGGATTTGCTTCAAATATCCTATGTAAATATGTACATATTCATCATCAAAATGAAAATACAAAAATATAAAACCCACAAAAATCCATAAAAAATATATATATAGTTTTCCAAGATATGTCTTCCGTTTATCGATAACATTTACGGACCTAGAAATGTCATTCAATAATGACACGGGCCTTTAAATAAAGCTCGAACGGAAGTTCAAACTTTTCAAAACATGTCTAAATGGCTTGCAGTTATTTCATACTGCAACCCGGTTTTCAAAATGAGGAAAGCTCGTCGCCAAAAAGACGGTTGTTCCTAACAACGGGTGATTAAGTTCTCCCGGGCATGGATTACTTTATATCCGTGCATCCTCGATCTAATGTACGCTTTAGTGCATTATTTCTTGATTAAGAAGAGAAGTCTTCTTTTATCCTTATAATTTTCCGTCTATGATTCTTCAAAAAATTATTTGGATGTCACATGGTGGTTTAATCTTATTTTTGAAAATCAATCGGACTTGAATTTCTCAAAAATTTGACACTCAATCAACGACTACAGCTCTTTAAATAGAAAATGGGTCATTAATTAAGGGGGAGAGTATTGTTCAAATGTATGCATCTAACGGGCATTTTAACAACTTGTATACATAATTGAGAAAGATTTGGTAACTAACGGGGTTATGGTTTAAGGGGGAGTTAAACTTGAGTTAACTCAAAAAGGGATGAATGTGTCTGTTATATGCAAGTATAGGGTCTTATGTGCTATTTGCTATATGTTTCTTGGCGTGTTTCAAGATAATGGGAACCAATTGTCCCATTTATGCAATTTCTTATTACCTTTAGTTGCCATTAACCTAGTTGAAAGAAACAAGAAAGGAGGGGGGGGTTTTCCAAAAAAATTTTGAAAACTATTCGAAAGTTAAACTAGTATAAAGTTAGTTGCGTTTTGAACCTGGACATACCTTTAAAAACTGAAACATATTTTCTCTTTCTCTCAAACTCAAAACACAACCATCATTGCGATTTGTCTGTTGTGAAATCATTTGTGTGATTTTTCGCCTAGGTAATTCTTGGTTTTAGCTCGTCATCATTTTAATATGTTGTATCTATAACATCGTAGCTTAAAACTCATTGAATCTCGTGTTTTGTAGATTTTCGAGCTCATTCGTCATCAAAAACTAGGTTAGTGTTTGTAAGTGTGTTTTGATTGCTGGGATAGCACTAGTATATACAAATAATGCCTCGTTGATGTTGTGTTAGTTCCCCTAATTGCTAATTTATAGTCCTTAAGATTTTCGCATTTAGGTTGACTTTTTAAGTCAAAATAGTGCTAGTATGTTATGTGTGGTGACCCCTTGGTGGTGTTAATAAGTTTAGTGAGTATTGTAGAACGTAAGTCAAGATGTGCCTAAGTATTTGAACCCCTGATTTGTAAGTTTGAATCTGCGCTGGAAGGCTATCTTGGGTTATGTTTGCGTTTTTTTGGCGTTTTTAGGATTTCTTGGTTGTGTTTGCTTAGAATTTCTTGGTTGGTTTTGTGAAACCTAATTCCTGCCTGCGTTTTGTCTAAATGTTATTGGTTTTCGTTTTGCCTTAATACTCTTGGTTGCGTTTTACTTAGATGTTCGTTATTGCGTTTTGCCTTAAGTGATCCTCGTTGCGTTTTGCTTGATTGTTGTTGGTGGCGATTTGATAGGGAAAACTTGGTTGCGTTTTGTTTGTAGAAGTCTTCACTGCGTTTTGTCTGTATGTTCCTTGTTGCGTTTTGTCTGTATGATCCTTGTTGCGTTTTGTCCTTTGATATGCTATTGCGTTTTGAGTATTAAATATTAAGCAGGGACAAAACGCAGTCACTGCGTTTTGTATATGAAGACCACTTAAAATATTTAAATAGTAAAACCCTTATTTCGGAAATTTTTTAAATGGTTGCGTTTTGCTTATTTTAAATATAATAGTGCTTGCGTTTTGATTGTTGCGTTTTGCCTAGTACGGTTGGTGTGATTGCGTTTTGCCTTTACTGCGTTTTGACTAGTTTTCTAATAAAATAATCATTGCGTTTTGGTGCCTTGCGTTTTGGATCCTGAGTATTCTTCTGATTGCGTTTTGCTTATTGTAACGTATCCCTTGCGTCTTGTCTCGCATTGCTTGTAAATTGTTATCGGGTCTTGTGGTTTAGTCATTGTGTTAAGTCTTCTCTTACAAGAGTCAACTTCCGTTGCCTCAAGAGTTGACTTCAATTATTGACCTTCACCATAATATGATCTAGGTGTCCTTTTCCTAGATATAATCCATAACTGATTAACTCCTATCTGTATGCCCATCGTTCTGTGAATGTGACTGCGCAGATATAATGGCTGATGTTAATGCTCCGGTTGAACAAGCACCTGCTGTGGCACCACCCACTCGCACTGATGAACAAATCTTGCCTCGCATTAGATGGGTGCCAATAGGGAAAAGCAACTGCTATCTGGATGCTGAAAAGTCACAAAGCAACCCAATCTTACAAGATTGCGAGTGGAAACTTATGAAGATATCCTTAATTACTCAGTAGCGTTTACAGATCTTCGACAATACCAGCTATCTATATTCAGCAGTTCTGGGATACTATTTGCTATGACAGAACCGCCGGGGGTTACAAGTGTCAACTGGATGAGCAATGGTTCAACCTCACTAAAGACACACTCAGAGATGCTCTTCGGATCACGCCAGTCAACAACAACAAGGCTTTTTCTTCCCCTCCAACTCAGGATACTCTTATCAACTTTGTCAACGATCTGGGTTATCCAAAAGAAGTCAAACACTTATCTAATGTCGTAACTAATGACATGTTCCAACCGTGGAGAGCACTCACGACAATCATTAATCTGTGCCTTACGGGAAAGATTTATGGGTTTGAAAGGCCAAGAGCTCCAGTGTTGCAGATTCTTTGGGGCATCATCAATCGAGCTTATATCGATTATGCGGAAAGGATGTGGGAGATGTATTCACTCAATCCATCATATTTCACGGAAGGACAAAAAGGAATTTGGCACAAACATACTCAGGAAAGAAGAAAAGACACTTCATGTGATTCCTAAGTGTAAGGTTCCCAAACTGATTATCTTTCTCTCGCAACGCAAACACAAGTTTGTCCAAGACCGAGATACCCTTCATTTGCATACTGAAGGAAACCTATTCTGGGATATCTCAAAATTCAGTGTAAAGACCAAAAGGAGTCCTTTGGGATGCTATTCCAATGAACTCATCACTGTTGACATTCGAGGAGCAGACTACTATCGATGCTTATCTGGGAGAAGTTTTTTTAAAAGGCCAAAGCATCAAAGATATTCTTGCTGTGTAGAAGTTAGTTAACCTGACTCTCCTGCACCAAAACCTCAAAATCAACCAAACCTAAGGTAACCAAGCAAGCTAAACCCGTAGCACCTAAAGCAGCAACCAAGAAACCTCAACCAGCCACCAACCAAGCCTAAGGAGAAGAAACGAAAGCAGGCTAAGGAAACCACTGAAGCAACACCGCCAGCCAAACGAGCTAAAGCTGGGAAGGTGGTAAAGAAAGCGAACTATTAAGAGATCTAGAAGTTGGTCGTTGAGTTTGTGATGAGGGTATTCCTTTGACTGAACCTGGGTTTGGTGGACTTAGGGTCTGTACGCAAAGTGATATTGAAGATGTCTTTGTTATTATGAGGATGCTTTGTGCACCTCAGTGTCCTCTTCCTCTTGTGGTGTTTAGGGAAACTGATACTGGAAAGTTTCAACCACTTCCAGAGGTAGAGGGAAAGGGAAAGGAGAAAGTTGGTGCAGAGCAAGCTGCTCAGGTTCTACTCAATCTTCAAACTCCAAAGAAAAGAGCCCCAGTGAATCCAATGATTCTTTCAGGAGACGTACTCCTACCAACTGAACCCTCGGGTCATGACGAATCCTCGTCTTTGTATGTTGAACTGGGCTTGACTGAAAGTGACACGGAATCAGATGAGAAAATGCCTCCCGTAGTCAAGAGTGGTGATCAAGATGAAGGCCATGCTGGACCAGACCCTGGTATACAAGATAAAGGCCAGGCTGAACCAAACCCTGATGATGTTGCAGAGTCTCAACCTCTATCAACTCCTGGTGTTCATGATGGACGACCTTGAAACATCAGAGGTGAGGCCACTAACACTACAAGTCAACCAAACTGGACCATATGGATGGAAGAGTTCACCGCCACTGCATACCCAAACGTTCAGGAGAATCTTAAGCTGACGGTTGATGAACCAGTGATTCCCGAGGGGCCTGCCAGCTCTACAGGGAATTTGTATTCTCTACAACACTTAGCTAAAGACTTCGGCTTTGGCAATCAATTCTTCGATGATAAACCCTCAAGAAAAGCGATTATGAGAAGGACAACAGCAGTTACAGGAAGATGAATCAATGGTGTCCGTCACAACCATCAAGTCCCTCTGCTATCCCTCTATATATATCACCAGTGTTGATCTCATGTCTTGACCATGATTATCCAACGTTTATTGGCACTTACCAACCACCGCAACCCAATTAGCAACAACAACAATGACAATAACAACGGTTCCTCTACCACATCAACCTCTACAAGGTCCCTCAGATCCCACCTTACTAAAGCACATTAGAGAACTCAAACAACATATCGCAGATTTGGTGGATGTGAACCAAGCCCTTGAGGAAAAAGATTAGGACAAACTTGGGTCCAGAATGTATGGTTGGAGTATTCAAGATATCTAATCAAGTGCGCAAAGCTAGTGGTAAAATAGTCACGGATGCTGTTGTTTTTTTTGTTTTTTTTTTTTAATTGGGCTATGCAAGCACACTCAGGATAGCTTAGAGGACCTGCCAGAAGCTGATATGAAAGAAATTCTTCACAACCGAATGTGGGAATCTAAATCCTACCAAACTCATGAAGATCACATGATGCTGTACGAGGCTCTAGAGAAGTCTATGGCCTGAGATAACCGTGACCAGCTCCTGTCTGACTTGGCTGAAGCAAGGAAAAAGAAGAAAAAGAGACAGGGCACCTAAAAACCATTTTTTGGCGTCTCCACTCTCATCCTCCACCTCTAGCTTAGTGGGATTCTTGTTTTATGCTTCTTTCTATCCGCTGGAACTTCAGGAGCCTCTGGCACTTCTGGGTCGTCTCAATCACCACCTCCTCCTCCACCTCTATCCAACAATCAGGGTGGTCAGTCTCCAAGCACCGCTGCCCCAAGCTCCTCAAAGACAGCTGCTTCAGCTGAATATATGGCTTGGATGACGACTGACACCAGAATTTAGCTGTCTGGTCTCACCAATTCTGAGAACTTCTTGGATTGACGATACAACTAAAATAACAAAGCCCCCCCCCCCCCCCCCCCCCCCCCCCCCCCCCCCCCCCCCCCCCCCCCCCCCCCCCCCCCCCCCCCCCTGACGAACAAGCATACTCATCTAGTGGTGAAGACGTTAGACGTGATCATATTCCCACTGTAAACTTAAGGCAGAGTTGGTGGAAGCCTCTCACTGAAGACAGACATGTTACACCTGAACCTGCCTGGTCCATTCCATCATCTGACCTGACCGTCCCAATGAACAACTGGGCCTCTGCTCTAAAGTCTACCTATACACCTCCACCAGTAAACTCCACTACTGCTCAGACGGTATTTTATGAAACATTCATGGACTAGTATTGCAAAAAGCAAGGAATCTCTGAACTTACTCCAAAAGACTTGGAAGGCCCTGCATACGAAATTGTCAAAGTCTTTCATCCCGGCGTAGTTCATCTCCAGTTCCAAATGGAAGAATGACACAAACTTTTCACTGATCAAGTGGACGATGCAATCCTCAGGTACAATGTTAGTAAACCACTACCACTAGGTGGTGATCAGGGTCATGTCACAATACAACCGGACTTCTTCTTCAATAAAGACTTGGAATATCTACAGTACGGTCGCAAGATGGGCAAGGCCTTCTTGTCAATCTCGATGTTGAAGGCTGCCTTGATATCCTGATGACGGCGTTAGAGCAATGGTACCGGATCAGAAGTGGATTGAAGAAAGATGCAGTTAAGTCGCTGCGTGTTTGTATATCTCACTGTGGTTTCAAAGACATGGTTTACATTGTTCGGACACCACATATGAAGGTGATAGCCAGGGCTGTACGGTCCTATGGTACTTTAAGTGTGTATGAATTGAAATGTCTTCTCAATGTATGGGTACAATTACATGAAGAAGATTGTCCTTCGTCAAGCTGATCTCAAAGAATATGTCATCGCGGAAAGGGACTTCAAATACCTGTACCCTAGTGACTTTGAAGATATGTACTTGTTGAATCTTCAAGGTCACTTGAACCATCTCTCACCCAAAGACAAAAAGATTCTCACTACTGCTGTCAACTTATGGACCAGAAACTTGGTTATCAGACAACGTGTAGAAGACCTCCAGCTGGGGATTGAGAGCTACCAGACGCCGTTAAACCTCACCAAACCTCGATGGGATGCCAAGGGCTTTGAGTACAAGCATGACTTCACAGTAATTGACTCTCCAAGGGCCGTCACATTTAGGGACAAATATGGGGTTCAGATGATCATGAGGTTCAATGAAATCCACAAGTTCAGTGACGGTACTCTACAACAGATTGATGAAGCATTGGATTACAGAGTCAAGGAATTTAGGGTCAACAGGATGAATCCGGGTTTGGATACACGGTTTTGGACGAAGAAAGACGTTGACAGAAGCAAGGATTTTATGTTTGCCATACAGAAACGACTTAAGACAAGACGTATCTTCCAGAATCTGGAAAGCTTTGTTGGTGGAAGGATCAGAGAAGGAGACTACCGACTGCTGAAAAGAACCGAATGAGGGGTAGTTTTCTTATATGTTGTTGGAATATGTACATTCTAATGTAGTGATTAAACTGTATCTTAGGCTTGTATATTAAGTATTCATATGTTCCATAATCGGCTTGTATAAACCTGACACACTTTCTCCTAAATTTTCCTAACTTAAATCTCATTTGAGACAAATTAAAAGGATTGAGAATTTTGCTCGGGGGAGAAAATGTGATTTAATTATGAAAATCTGATAAAAAATGTGATTTTTTTAACTCAAGTGTAGGCTCTCCTATATGTGCTAAACTCTTTCGAATATCGATGCACATATTGAGGGGGAGCGAATGGTTATGATGGCAATTGTGGAAACACCTAAGACCGACCATGTAATTACTTTATCGGAGTTATAAGGATGGTAAGGTTAGGTACTCGATCCCATGATCCCGCCAGAGCCGGAGGGATCTACCTAGGGACAATCCACTAGTTAGTGTAGAAGTCCTTAGGTATGATTATAAAAGGAGTAATGTGAGAATAAGGGAATAGTGCGGACTGAGATGGAGCTAGTACCGGAACACACCCAACAAGGTTCTAATAATGAAATCTCGGTAAGCACTGAAGGGGTTGAAGAATGAAAAAGAAATGCTAAGATAAAGGGTGAAAAGAAAGCAGCCCTCTTTAAACTTTAGGCAGAAACCGGGTCATACATTGCTGTCAGAATTCACATGGTTGATTGGAACATTAACAGACAAGTATCATAGACCTAGTGATACGCTGCACCACCCTCCCTAGCAACTCAAGGTCCCTTCAAAGGGATTCTTGTTTCACTCTCAAGAGATCATACATTTCTATTATCTCTCTCACTCGAGTTATGACATTTTGAAAAGGTGGCAGTATTGCTCAGCCTCCGATACCAAAAACCAAAATGCACTATTGGTCTAGAGCCATGAAAATCATCAATTAAATCTCGTTTGGACTCTATTCCAATATACTTGTGTTTCACACATATGAAAACAAGGATTATCTTAAGAGTCCTAGAATTATCCTGGGATATTGCCAGAACATTCCGGAGTGATACGAAAGTATTCACTGTGAAGATGAAATCCTGTAGAGCCAACATCAAAAAGCTCTAGGTAGTGACTTCTTCGAGATCTTAATGGAATCAAACTTGTGCATTGGCATCGTGATTCGGTCCAGATTATGACATTGACGGAGGATGGAATTTGGGATATTTGATGACATCAAATAACGTCTATTTTATAGCATCATTTATCCTATGTAATTAACCCATTTTATATAATTATTGCAAAGAATTGTTACTTAATCATTTATATTTGAGAATTGCAGTAATTACGGAGTACTTGGTAAATATTAGCAAAAGGCGCGCATTCTAGAGCTTAAATGAAGATATTTTAAAGGTTAATGATTCTGACAACCAATAAGCCGTATCCATCATGTAAGGTACGGCGTATTCGTGCCTGCACTCACCAAAGACCACAAAGGAAACAGGCTCAATACGCCGTATCCAGAGAAGACCAATATGTCATATTCAAGATATAGTATGTGAATATTCTAAAAGATATCAAGCATGGTCCCTACTCCAAGAAACTCTAATATGCCGTATCCAATCCCTTGGATACGCCGTATCGAACCGACTTCCAGACAGTATAAATAGAAAACTCAAAAACGAGTTTTAAGTGTGCTAAATCATATTCTCGATACCTAAACCACAAAATTCGATTTTCAAAGGAGAAAAAGAGCAGAAGAGGTCTTGCAACGCATACCAATCCATAGAAGACAATGTGTAACTTCTTATACTTTTGTAATCATTTAGTTTTTGGTATCATTCGTTAACTCGGTTAGTTTACTTTGGCTAAAACAATTACTCGTGTATTAATTATGATCATAGAAGACAACGTGTAACTTCTTATAATTTTGTAATCATTCAGTTTTTGGTATCATTCGTTAACTCGTTTAGTTTACTTTGGCTAAAAAAATTACTCGTGTATTAATTATGATGTTTGAAGGCTAATACCTTTGGGTATTAGCCATTATTATGAAGATCTGAATGTTTGGTTTTGTTTATATCTCGATTGCTTAATTTATTGTTGTATGCTTGTTTATGTTTATCAATTTATACTTGTTTACGTGCTTTTGTATGCGACCTATCATTCAACTAGATCTAGTGATACGGACCAAGTAATCTAGATGCCGGGATAGCTCTCCATATAGTGATTTATACATCTAGAATCATAGGATCACAAGTATTGTCCTTCTAAAATCATGCTAAGGATACGCTTCTGGCTTAACTAGTTAACGTAAACTGCCTTTGGTTTATTGAACATGTTGACTAGTAGGTGAATCTAGATAATTCAACAAGTAATGTTCTGATTCCATTGGATAGTTGGACAAGTGGACTACTAGAGTATAAATTGCCATTAAGTAGTAAGTGGGTAAAGTCTCTATGAGCTAGGGTTTAACAAGATCACCATTGCTTTAATCCCTAAGATAGATTATAATCAGGTAATAAGGATGCTTTATGCGGATGCTTTAATTGTGACAAAATTAATGTGTCTAGGTCTTAGGATAAAGTACCGCCTAAGTCTAAGAATGACATGCCTCTTCGAGATAAGTAATCATTGCACTAAATAAACAAACCAATTTCTAATCGGATTAATGATGACTAATACAGTTTTCTATCATAAGGATCGACCGCTCTTTTATCTTCTGTTAATTTGCTTGCGTGGGATAAAGTGTCTTGAATTGATTGTAGTCACTAAACAAACCCGTGCCAGTCTCTCAGGCTGAAACCCCCCTTTTACCTGTTAGAATTAGGATTAGAACTAACATCAGATTAGCATAGGTTTGACTTCGATTAGAATTAACTTAGATTAGATAACCAAAATATAAATAAATTGAGAGATTTAACCTCGCTTCAAGTGTTTGACATCCTACTTACCACGAATCTACCACCGACCGGGTACACTTCCCGTTAAAGTGTTGTTTTTGGTTAAGTCGGCAAAATATAAATTTAAAACTTGAATCACAAAAATATACACCACACAATGACACATCAAGTTTTTGGCGCCGTTGCCGGGGAGTGAAAATTAATCTTGATTTTTATTTTATGTTTTGGTTTTTAACATTAGATTAGATCTAACCCTTAGGAGTAGTATTAATTAGATTAGTGTATATTCTTGTACATTCTGTATATTTTTGTATATTTATTAGTTTAATTGTTTGCTTGTAAATTTATGTGTTTAATTTAATTGTTTTGCTAATACACTGTTCTGGTAGATAACTCGATATGGCGTATCCACTTCCATTGGATACGACATATCCAACTTCCTGTCTAATACATCGTATTCATTCAAAAGATTAATACGGTGTATTCACTTCTATTGAATACGGCGTATCGATCATCTGGAACAGAATCATAATCTAAGTTTTTATATTTGATTTCCGTGCTAATTTTGTTTTTCTATCTTTCTTTAGAGCAAATCCTGCTGATATTTTTACCCTTATTATAGGACATACTTATCAGAGCTAGTCGATTGAAGAAGTGATGACGGATAAGGGAAAGAAGTCAAGTATGGAAACATTTGTACCTAATGACAAAGCAGATTACTATTTCGGGATTACAAGTATTACAGTTAACGGGAAAAATGCTTATGAGCTGAAAGGAAAATTCTTGGATGATCTGCACAACAATGCTTTTAGTGGAAAAAACGGGAAGGACGCAGTTGAGCATATTGAATACTACCTAAAAATTATTGACCCAATCAGGTTACCCAATGTAGATCATGATAAACTGAGGATTGTTGTTTTCCCAATCTCATTGGCTGGAGGTGCACAAAGATGGTTTAAAAACAAATGGAGAACTTAACAAACCAGGTCAATTTCCTAAAAAATAAGCTTGACACATACAAAAAAGAGTCATCTGAAAAATATGAAAAGAACATCAGTGAAATTGTAGATTTAGAAAAAGCAAAAAAGGAACTTGAAAATATTGTTTTTAAAGTTGGTCAATATGCTCAAACTATGCATATGCTAACCAAACCTCAAAAATTTAATGATGAAACACATAAGACAGCTCTTGGTTATCAAAATCCTTTGTATCTTTCTCAAGCTCGACGGAAACAACCTGCATTATATAATGGACATGTCTTGATTGATAAACATAATCCTATATCTGTGTGTGATTCTGAGAAAACTTTGATACATGCTTAAGAGAGTCGGTTAAAAATGCTTGAAAACCAAACTGTGATAAATATTAAACCGATTGATTATTCCAAATTAAATAAACGACTATGATAATTTTGTTTACACATAAAACAAATTGTCAGCGGAACAACAATAATTTGTCTTTAAGACAGAACACCAGGTCCCATCCTGAAAATGTTTCAAAAACCCACTAAAATTTTTTCCGGTAAAGACGAACAGCGCCGCTGGGCGGGCAGTCCGCGTGGGATACAAGGTTCGAATAAGGGAAAGTAGGGTGGCGTGAGGGGCGCACACGATCTTATGCGATCTGTAGCTGGGCGTGCGTATCATTCATTCGCGTTTTTTTCTAGGGTGGGGATAAGGGCGTAGTGGACACTTAATTTGGCGATATTAGAGATAGGAGCAACTGTCTTTTTTATCAAGACTTATCCTTTCCATACATCAAAGTCCATATAGAGTCTAAGCTGGAGCAATCGATATAAAGGGCTTTTAAAAAAAAGAAGTTCAATACATTTTTTGAAAACCCTAAAAAAAACTTTCAAACTTTTGGAAAAGGGATGTATTGCTTAGGTTAAAGAAATGAAAGATATTTTTGAACATATGGAAGATGCGGTTGATCAATGTTCAGTGGCAAAGAAATGTTTTGAAATTGAAAAGAAATAACTTTTAATCAACAACGACCGACTCTTAGAAGAAAATATCGCTAGTGATATTATGTGCACTTACTTTCGTTCGTTGAATGAAGTTGATAATTATGGAAAGTGTAAAAGTCTTAACATTGTACTTTTAGATCTTTAAGAATCAAAAAAGTCATTATGTGAACTGATAAAACATTTTGCAAACCTTAAGGAATAAAGTATTACTCTTGATCTTGCCTTTCAAAATCACAAAGAAAAAATGATTAGTAATGGTTCACAAACAAAAAATAAACAGCTTTTGGTTAATACAATCAATAATTAATCTTTTGAGATAAATGATCTAAAGGTGCAATTTCAAGACAAAATACACGTAATCAATGAGTTGAAACATCGGTTAGCTAAATGTGAATTACCTGCTTTTGATTATAGGATTCATTGAGGATGAGAATGTGTCACTAGCCTTTCAGGATCCTTCCTTAGTAAAGGAAAGAGACACATTAAGTTAGAATATAAGAAAGTTTATGATTCAAACAAGCAGACACGGGAAAAAACTAAGACTTCAAACTGACACTTGGCATACAAAATCAAATGATTAAACTTCAAAAATAACAAGTTAAGAGCATGAGTTAAAAGCAAAGATTTTTGTACCTCAAAATGAATCAAATGGTACAAGTGTTAAATAAAGCTTCTGATGCGGTATCGTAGGGGACTTTCACAAGAAGTTTACAACTTCCTAGGCAGTGTACTTAATCGTTGTAGCGTAGTATAGGCAAGACTCGGGGGTTGTTATCATTCTCTAGGGGAATATGTTGGAAAGGCTTGATCACGGTCTAATAGAATTCTAGGGGTTGAGGGAAGATTATTTTTGTATTTTTATGTTTTATAGAAAGCAGGTAAATCTACGGTTTGAGAGGTTGGTTTGTTTAACTATTGTCTAAACTAATTTTTAATCTAAACTACTGGTGATAACTGTTATGATAATACGATGCATTTAATTAATCATGCAAAAAAAAAAAAAATTTTTTAACCATATCAGATTGCTTCTCCTAATCTTGCTGCAATGTCACACTTGTGATGATTTGTGTAAGTATTTCCTAGGTCATAAACAGATTACACGAATCCATCGTCTGTTTTATATTCCGTTAGGGCAAAGAATAAGTAAAGTAGTATGAAGACTATTACAAGGCCTATAAGAGTATATTAAATGCGTGTGAAATACCTTAAGAGGGATCAACCATATAAGGGGGTAAGGTAGTATGAAGACTGTTACCCGATGGTATCCTTTCTACGCACTCGCGTTTCCCTAGACGTGTCTACAGCGATACAAACAAAAGCTGGTTTTCTAAAGCCTAACACGCACATTCATCAACAAGAAGCAACAGTAATAGGATCTACAATCCGACTTTCATGCAATCATAAGCAAATACAAAGGAGGGTTTAGCCTCGCATGTTATAATGAAAGCAAGAAGATAAATCAATCACACAACACATAGACATATTGAATGATTAATGATAAATAACCTTACTTGAATTAAAACATGGATCCAAGGTAGTACAATAGGGTTTTGAGGCCCTAAAAATGACCTATGAAGCTGCTACAAAGGCTAGGGTTCGTCTCCCTAAAGTTATACAAAGTTACACACTTGAAACCCTAAAATCAGTTTTATATTTATAGAGATATCGCTGCGACGGTGTCGCTTTGTACTCCTGACGTCGTCGCCACGTAGATGGTTCTAGATCCACTTTAAGTCAGCCACGTCCTGACGTCGTCGCTGAATCTCTGACGCCGTCACCATGAATGTCATGACATCGTCGCTTTATGGTTGTGACGCCGTCTCTAGGCTTTGAATGAATAATTCTTCATGGTTTTTGGTGTAGAGTCGTAGTCTTGTCCGTTTCTTCTCCAAATGAGCCCAAGTCACGTGTATTTCCTCCAAATGCCATCCAAATGCTAAAAACCTAAAAACAAATGATTAAGCACATAATCTGGGCATATTTTCCAGATTTAAGGGGTTAAATGACCCCAACATAGTATATAAAATGACACCCCATCAAATACCCCTACACTTGGGATTTGCTTGTCTTCAAGCAAATGGGCTTTTCTACCTAGACAATAGCAGTATTAGGGTCATTTAACCTACTCTTTAAAAGTATTTTACAACACAACCTTCTAGACCTCGTAATTAACCGTACGAAAAGTTTATACTAGCACCTCACATAAGTGTTTAGGATTCTCTCTTTCTCTCATGTGTATAATAAATTTTAACATAATGGGGAAACGTAAAATCAATACTCATTACCTGTCATAGCATATAAATTACCATATGCTTGGTAAAGGATCAAACCTCCACCACTAGGTGCAAGCATTATTCATTACTATCTAAGATGTCTTTTAAATGGTTGTAGGGTGTAGGTGTAAGATAACATTAACAGAAACGGATATGATACATTTAGGTGGTGACTTTGGTATAATATGAGTGGGAAGGTTTATCTAAATATTTATAAGAAGTAACACGTTGTTAGGTTGCTGAAGCCAAAGACTTGGACAAAAAATACAAACACTACATCAAACCTCTTTCTTTTTCTTTCTTACTCTAATAAAACTATACATAATCAATGGTCAGCCCGTACATTTTTTTTACTCTTTTCTTTCTTTTTCATATATTTTTTTGTACACTTTTGCCTTGCCATTGCTTAAACATATAATACATCATGGGGGTTTATAGGTACACCCCTTACACTTAAACTTTTACATACTCGATATTTACAATCTAACTAATGACCCGAATTGAGGCGGATCAACATAACATGGAGTTTATTGAGCTCTATTGGGGTAATAAGCTACTACTTCCCCAATTCTTCATAAGATGAATACTACCATGAATCCCAATCGTCCCAAAACAGTATTTACAAGGATACAGACTTAGGAACCGTGTACTCAATAATTAACTTGGTTTAAAACAATAATGTACTAAAAGTGAGTACATACAAGGTAGGCTAAAGTAATTTGGGTGTAACAATTGGTTTAAGGGTGACAATGCTCTTTATTAATAGTCTGGCTTAACCAGAAAATTACGAAAACCATGAAGAAGGATAGGCTCGGAGGGTTATAGTAGGGGTATCATGCATAAAAAATAAGTACATGGCAAGGGTGTGGGATAGTTATATGATCAAGGTGACCATCATAACAATTACAGGTTTAAAACATGGGTTAATCCTAGTGCCTTTTATCTAGCAAATCCTAGTTCTCACTATGCGGTCTCGGGATGCATCACAAAAACAAGTTCTAGAATTTAATATACTATCGGTACACTTATATAACTTAATACCGATACCAATGCTCCAGAAAAGGCGAAAAGACCATACGTACACATCCGTAACGACGAAATAGACAAATATGACTGCATTCGAACCTTAACCCGAGAAAGCTAAAGGTATAAATTATCTTGGGTATCAAAAATGGATACCCAAATTCTTATAGATCTAAAGGCGAACCTTACATTTTTAGGGTGGAATTCTAAAGGTTTTCGTCCTAGTCATATACATTCCTATCCATGAGACGCTATTAATACTCGGTTTCGTCAGTATGTGTCATAATTTTTTTTAATTATGGTTAAATTTACCTTTTATGCTATGTTTTGATATATTACCCATCATTTTAAGGAACAAGCAAATGGCAAATGAAAGAATAGTTTCTAAGGCTTATTTTCACCTTTACACTTATGTTGAACATTGTCCCTAATGTTCTATAGAAGTACTCGTAAAAACCCATAAAGGGAAAAGAAAACAAGTAAAAGAAACTAGTACTCCCTTGGTTTGCTCAATAATGGAGAAGAAACATGCGATAACTGGTTAAATCGTCCTCCAAGAATCATCCAATAAAACTTCCTAAGAACTTCCAAGCTTCTTCTCATCAAATATAACCTGTAATCAAGAGGCATTTGAAAAAAATCAAACAACGTGCTGCGCAGATGTTGAATTGAAATTTCCCATGGTTATTTTAGATTTAGAAAGTACCGACTGGCACATTATTATGTTTTTATTTTATGCAATTATATAACACCCCCATTTTGAAAAATATAGCAGCAGAAGCTAATATGGGGTATTACTTCATAGTACAACAGTCATAATCATAGAAAACGACTCATAAAGAGACGTTTTTGGAAAATTTAGTTATCATTCATTTATTCATCAGAGTTTTACAAAAGAGAGGTCCCAACATCTAGAAACATAAAGTTTGAATGATAACAGTTTAGCCATCTTCAATTCGGTGCCACTCCGTGCCATAAGTTGCTCAAATACTTGAGATAAACATGCTAAAAAGATCAACACAATGGTTGAGTGAAATTCATAGGTTTACGGTAAACAGTTTGAATACAAGTCATCATAAACAGCGAGTTACGTTGTTATACACCCATAATAGTAATAATTGCAATGAGTATAATTATTATAGAAAATAGTATTATTGCCCTAAGCTCATGATACCGAGGCCTTGAGAAAATCAATAATCACAAGTAGTTGCCCCAACGGGTGCCTTTGCCAAACACCCGCATAGTGATTTAAATGAAGTGCATTTGGTTATCCCGTGAACGGGTACACCAACGAGGAGTTCAGTCCCAAATAGATCTATTCACAGCATTCGCGCTTACTCCGAAAAGTAATTAACGGTTCATGATAGTGGGGTCTTAATGGAAAAAGTAAGGACTTAGGCAATAATATGTCATGATAGCATACAGTTGGAAAAACACTTGTATTCATGGTTTATAGCATGTATCCCCCTCGCGGGTTTATGAAACATTAGAAGATTTAAAATCGAGGCTATGAACTCACCTTATCAGGGAAATTTGATTGATGGCAAAAGTATATCAAGTGAAAATAACGGCCTCGTCACGCAACCTGGGGTAATATGTCAATTCTTAGTTTGATTGTTTATGTTTTTAAAACTTTATAAAGTTTAACATACATCTTACTTTGATATATTAATTTATGGAAATATTGTATCACTGTTCGGGCTATCATAATTCAGAGGTCATGCAGTAAACGTTTGAGGAGCCATGTTGGATATTTCCACAAAAGATCTCCCTAGTACTACTTGTGATAACCTCGGGTCTATGATTGAGCTAATATTCTCAACAATCATGAAGTCTACGATATAGGTGAAGTTTCCTATGAAGACATGCACTCCTTTAATCTGTCTTGTGAAATTGCTAACTCCTCCATTCGAGTTTTCCCTAAGGTCAAGTTTTCTCCTCATGATCCTATAATACATCATCTGGGTCATGATATTTAGAGGGGAGTTAGGGTCAATGTAAGCTTTTTCAACATGTATGTGTCCAATATTGCATGGTATCTTAAGGTTCAATGGGCATCCTTCCATAATGATGGGGTTTCGTAGAAATATTGAAGGGATTGGACCATACATAAGGTATTTGTGATATGCGAGTTCACTCCTAGTTAGGAACATGTTGAAATGCTCCACTTCATGCTCTCCTACTTCAGGTTCTTCCTTGCGGGAATTGTCATCCTTCAGGACTATCTCGATAAACATCACGTCGCCATCTTCCTCTTTGGTGCAAATGAGTTCCGTGTTGGAAGACGGGGGAACCAATCCGAGTGATTCGAAGAATGAATTGAAATTGAGAACTTTTTCGGTGATGAATAAAAGTGATGTATCGGGTGGTGTGGAAGAGTCAAAATGGATATTTTCCAGTTTATCCTCCTCTTCTTCCTCATTCTCTTTAGCTCTGCCATCTTGGGGGTCGCTTTGTTGCTCATGACAGATTGTGACGACGTTGATCGAGCCATGGACTTCTGTTGAGCATTACGGGTCCATTGTTGGGTAAGAACGAGCAGACAAAACTAGAGAAGTACTCAGTTTTAGGTTCTTAACCGTATCGCTAGGTAGTGTGCCCGCTATTCGATCGGTGATGGCCTTTAACACAGTGTCAATTTTGTTGGTCATCTCACTTTGTTGTTGTTTGAAATCGGCTTTAAACTTGGAAAGTCTAGCGTCTTGAGATGCCATGAAGTTGGATACCAGTCCTTTTAGGTTTGATTAATTGTTAAAGCTTTAATGATGGTTGTTGAAGGAACGGTTCAGGATCGAACCATTGGGTTAGAACCAGTTAGGTGGGTTTGAAAAATTACTTTGAGAATTTTGGGGTTGTCTCCACCTAAGGTTTAGGTGACTTCTCCATGATGAATTAAAGGTGTCACCAAGATTGTTTTGCTCGGGCTTGAAAGTATACCACTTACCTCCCTCTTCATCGATACACGAGGATGCGTATTCAACAAAGGCTTGTTTGGGATCTTCCATGAAATACTGAGTGTCGTGGGGACCACTACAGATCTCACATGAGGTAGTGACTTTTTTCACTTGAGTAGGTTGTGTCAGAGCAAGATGAGCTTCCATCAAGCGTTAGACTTGATTTTTGAGCTCGATTAGACGGTGGTCGGATGTACTCAGGACATCTTGAGGCAAAGAGATTGCCTTGATAGGCTTAGCGAAATCTCTTGGGTCATTCCAACTTTCGTTGTCATAGAGGGCGAGGTCCTCTAATAATGCCTAGGATTCTTTGGTGTTTAGGTCATGAAGCTTACCACCGGCCGATTGGTCAATGGTTCGTCTTATGACAGGATTGACATGGTCATAAAAAATTTAGACTTGGAGCCAAAGGTCTATGCCATGATGAGAGCCTTTTTATAGTAAGTCCTTAAAATGAGTCCATGCTTTAGATAGTGTAGAATATCTTAACACATAAATGGAATGATTAGGTTAGGGTTTTTAGAGAGAGAAAGAGATGGTCGGATGAACACTTAAAGAGAGAAAGAACAAAGATAATATTAGCTTAGTAAAATGTATGAAATGAACAACCAACACCCTCTCCATATGTGGAGAAGGTTTAAATACTATCACCTATGGCCGGCCATGGGCTTACCCATGGGCCTTTAGCCTGGTTAGCTTACTAACATATTAATATGACTAACTACGAGCTACGACTAACTATATTGGAAGTGACCGATACGTTTTCGTATTCCTAACAATCTCCCCTAAGGGAGGTCACTCCAATTTACAAAAATTTAAACTTAGCATACTATACTTTTACTTCGGTCTTAAGCACTGATTCGTAGTTTTACACACGTATAAAATAATATACTTATAGAGAAATTAAGGAAATCCCCAAGTATC